>JABCKH010000115.1:0-38236 GCA_018851285.1 Lyophyllum semitale | reverse complement strand
CGAACGTGAGGGTGGCAAACTTCATGATGGGTTATTGCTTTTGGGTGGTTATTCGTACAGTGGCGGGTGTCGTGAAGTGTCAGGGTGATTGGGAAGGTATATATACCCTGTCGGCAGTGGAGCGGTAAGTGGGGTTGATCCCTTCCCTTGGTCGTGCTGCGCAAGAACGCGCCAAGACAGTGCTATAGCACAGGAAAGGCTGGACTTCGCGGACCTGATGGACCGGCATTTGTTAAGTATGCGGACGACGGGTGTGGTGCAATGCAGCGTGGCGATTACGTCATATTCAAGGCAGTGTGGTTAGACGCCATCAGGTGAAGGAACTTGTGAAGAGTTTAGAAGCTGCCTGATGGTGGTGTCTCTGTCGAAGAGCCGATACGTGACCTACTAACATGTGAAGGTCAGTTCCGAAGCACTGTAGCATCGTGTACTACAACCATTACTTCCATTCCCTGGTGCTTGTCCGAACCCTCGGGCCTGTATCTAAGCAGCTCTCTTGGAGAGAGAGAGATCGAGGACCAGGGTGGGCGAAAGGTGTTTCAGGTATGGGTGCATTTGCGGACGGCAAACGGGGAAAGGCGTAGAGATCGGCACACCGAATAGTCAGCATGTCACCGGTGGCTCGTGGCCGCCGGACATTTGGTTGGACATGGTTGTTTGGAGACTGGTGCGGTGGAGCACACAGCCACCACTGTATAAGCTTGCTTCCCAACATTGCTGGTCTTCAGGACGAAACGGGAATGGCTCTCATTTTTAGCAACGCACTCTGTCTGATTCTCCTTCATTAAAAGTATGTACTCTTCCGTCAGCTTCCGTCTACTTATGTCCGAAAATTTTATGAGAAATTCTCTAACATAGTACCTCGACAGCTGTCCTTGTGTTAAGCTGCCCCTAGCTGCCCATCGCCTGATCGGATTTGACGAGGACCTAACCAACGAGGCGCTTATCGGAATCCTGCATACAAGGGTATGCGACGTGTACATATACAATGAATGAAGATTCTAAATTCCATTACCGTCCGCCGTTGTGATAAGAGCGGCTACCTCCAGAGGCCTTAGACCTGCCACCCGCCTTCTTCTTCGGCCGACATTCCGACGCCTCACTCTCGTCGAGTTCTTCCGCAGGGCGGCTGCGCTTCATGGAGCCGCTTCCAGTGCTACTTCCTGCCGCGCTCTTGAAGACGGTGAGGGACTTTTCAGTCACCACAGGCAGGCGGTCTACCGCCTCATCGTTCGGCGGCCATCCCGGTAGTGACAGGCAACTGTCAAACAGATCAATCATAGGCTGATGGGTATAAAGCAAGAGCTCCTTTCGCTTCTCTTCTGTCGGCGGCGGTCGCTTGGTGGAGGCGACTGCGAGGAGCCAATCTCCCACAATGTCCAAGGCATCCGTAATCCACTGATTCAAGGGAACGTGGTTGACAACTTCGAAGCCGGTCAAAGGAGCAATTTCTCCCTTCAACCTCAGCATGGCTTCTTTGGTACTCCCTCCAACCCTGGCACCCTCGTTGAAATAATGCTGATCAAAAATATACTTGAGGATCTCGTAGATTTCAGTCTCGGATTTGTTGTGCTGAAGGTAGCGGATGCTGTGATACAGGACGACGTAGAAAAATGATTCCATGTCGTCTTGAATGGTATGCGGCTTATCCTTTGTCTTGAGAAGAAGGCAAGACATAAACTGCCAGGTGCCCTGCGAAAAGAAAGCGGATGAGTGCAAAATTACGAGACACACGAAACAGGAACTCACCGTGCGTTCGTGTTGTCTAGGCCAATTTGATACGATGTCTTTTTCGTATTTTGCAAGGTCCCAGTCATTGAGGATCCCATGACCGTCGTCTGTTATAAGGATATTGTACGAGCTGATGTCCCGATGGATAATAGTACATTTCGTATATGCATCTTGGTGCGCTTAGAAGAAAATAAATCAGTAAACGCATAATGTGGAGATGCGCAGGCAAACCTGTGAATGCGTGCGAAACGACCTGCATCATCTGTTTCGATGACGAGAACTTCTTGAGGTGGTGCCCGATAACATCCGTGACCATTCGATGATGATACCGCCGGGTAATGCGGCTCCAATTGGTACCATGCCTCCAGGATCCATTTCTCTTGGGAAAAACCGAGGTATCTGCGCCAGAGGCCCCAGCAGCAGCATTGTTCTCTTCGCCGACGTGAACAGATGGGTCACCAACAACGTCGCCTTGTTTCGGGAGAGCCGCTGTTACCTGGACAGGTACATAAAGATCCGTCACGGTCGCATCGTCCAGCAGATCATCGCCACAAACGAAACCAGGAATGTGTCGCACGTTGTTCTCGCGAAGCGCTCTGAGGATCGCTGACTCCTTCTCGAGGCCCTCAGCCCTCCACGAATCCTTCAAGAAATACAAACGGCGATTCTTCTCTTCGTACACAGGGTACGCTCGTGTGCATCTCCCAGTCAGCGATTCGGGATAAGCCATAGAGCCCCACCCAATGAATTTGCGCTTCTCCCCCCCATCTAGAACCTCGAACACCATCACATCCCGATGAAGGTCGTTCTTCCATTTCGAGAGGTGGTCATGGGCTAGTGTCACCTCGTGCGGGTTGGCCGGGTATACTGTGGGATCCCAACCACGCCCAGCCCGGTCAAGGTTGCAGAAGCGCCAAAGGAATTGAATGAGGGGTGTCGAATCCTCGCGGTAGTCCAATCTAGCGGATACGACGGCCCCGGAGCGATCCCATCGAATGAACCGGACAAAGGGATCCGCCATGAACACGGTGAACGCGAAGCGGCGGTGCTGGCGGGCGCACCATTCGGTGGCGTAACTGATGAGCTGCCCACGACAATCAAGTCGATCTTGGCCAGTAGCCTCGAAGTCTGATTTTGGTCCGTCATCGAAAGGGTCACAGCTGCGATCCTTTTTGAGTTCGAAGTGGAGTTCGATCTCGCTGAACTGCGTCCTCTTGCTCGTTGTGTCGAGATCTGCACGATACATGGTAGGATCTGGTTTGATCCTTTTGGTAGAGTCGGGATCTTCGTGATTCGAGGTATTGACTATTTGAAAGCCGGGAATGAGGTCTTTGGGAATGTATTCTTCCTGATTGGGAGGAAGAGTAAGCGGGCGTAGGATTAAAAATGGTCGTCATCTTACAAGCTTTTTACACATGTCAGATTCTTTCTTGAATTTTGGCCCCATGTCGTTGAAGAAGGTGGTAGGAAGTTCAGGAGGTGGTTGGAGAGCAGGGGGCAAGAAGTCGTCGAGGAACTGTTCCACGGGCATCGGGCCGACGAAAAGGCCAGTCATTGCGTCGGCCAAATGTTTGCGGAATCCTTTAGCGTCAGACTGGGCAGCTTCGTAGCCACTGAGGACAGCAGGCTTTACTGGTGAACTAGAGTTTGAATCTTTCGACGCGTTAGACATGGTAGCGTTCTTACCAGGTACACTGGGCCCACAGAAAATCTTTTATATGTTCAAAAGGACAATGGGGCGTGATGAGCGCTTCAACGTGTTGGCCAGGTGAATGAGGTGGCCTGTTCCCGATGGGGAGAAATTTCCTATCGATGACGAGTGGCCAGCTTCGTGTACAAAGGACAAAGGAGTGCCAGAGATATTCAATTTCTGTTCGATCAGGCTTATCTGCAGACCACAGGTTTCCTATAGGTTGAGAGCTTTCTTCTGCGTAGAAAAATCGCAGAATGAACGCAAGGAATCGTCACTTCTCTCTGTCCGATTTGCTGTTTCCAAGTTGGTGGTCGAGATGATTTGAATCAATTTTGAACCTTGTAAATCATTCCACGTGTATTTCAATCAGCGACGCCCGGCCGGATCAATCAAATCTAGGATAGGCGGGCTCGGGAGTCTCAATGTGGAAGTGGCCGCATCAGTTGTCAAGCTGGAGAATGATACCGGGATATCGGCGATCTGTACTTATCTCTTTTTAGGTTGTTACCATGCATTCGCCAGACGTGTTTTCTGTTCATATGTCGTGTGGCGTCTGCAACGCTGCGGCAACATGTGTTGCTTTAGCTTTCTTGAAGTTCGAGGCTCCCTTCACGTCCAATCAAACTTTCTTTCGGTCTGCCACAGATCTGCCCAGCTCAAACAACGCCATCAATACATGTCGTTTCAACAGTCACGAAGTCCAAAAAGCTCATTCGGCCAAACATTCCAGTGAATCCAATCCTCACAAAAGGCGGCTTGGGGATCGACGACGGCAACGATGGGCGATACGTTCCCTACGTTACTTCGTCCTCTAGCCTTTATTTGCAGAATCATGGCGGTCCCTTCAGGAACCAGCGCTTGTTTCGGCGCCTCTTTGTGAATGCTTCTCTACCTGTAAAATCACTCGCGATTCCAGCTCTAGTCTCTGTTCCTTCTCCTCGCGATCCTCCCAATAATTCGAGCGTTCTCGATCTATCAAGCGCGCGCTAGTCTCTTTCAAAGAATAGGCGCCCTTACTTGCCTCATTTCAGGATCGATTCATCTCTCGTTAGGCATTCACTTTGCTGCAGAAACGCTCAATCGGAAGGTCGCCGCGAGTCAACCTGCAGCAAGCTTCTTGGACCCACGAAGGCCACGCTGTGTCCAGGTGTGATTTTGTCACATTGTCATACGGTGGTATAAGTGACAGCCTGTCCCCCATCCTGGCAGCCCCATCCTGGTGTTCTCACTAACGATGAGCTCAATCACATCCGACGACGACCTTTCCATCCCCACCAATTTCTCGGACGCCACCACCAACAATGCGGACTCCAACCAAGGCGTGGGCCTATCTAACCCGCTCCTCGCACAAAGCAGCCGCCAGATGTTGGATTTGGTGAATCGCCTCCACAGCACCGGGTAAGCGACCAACCACACATGACGTTTGTGGAACTTCGCAAGTTCTAAATCGTTTTCGCGTTCTCCGTTGCAGGGTACAGGTTGACATTGACCTCCCTCAAATCGCGGTCATGGGCTCCCAGAGCGCCGGAAAGTCAGATGCCCAACCGAATGCCGCCTCTCCCGCTCCCCCACCCCCCCCTGGAAATGCGACGTTCACCTCCGCATCTTCGACTTCAGAAAATTCCGCACTGAGAAATTCGGGGAGACCATCACCATGAAATCCGACGTCGAGGACCGCATCCGGCGCGCTCAGTGGGGTATCCTTAAACCCAAGATCCAGAACGAAAGGGGCGGGAAGTATTTCTTGAATGGAGACCATCAGTTTGAGGGGCTGGAGTTGAGCTTTTCGAGTGATTGTGTGTCGTTGCAAATAGGTGGGTATGCTGCGTTCGACGTCGAGCTCGCACTACTCGTCGTCGGCCTGATGCTCGTCGGCGAACTGGTGGGGGTGGAGGTGGACGAAGGGGTGGGCAGGGAGGGGGGTTTTGGTGGCCCACCCAAGGACCTGTGGCAGGTCCTTGGCTGCGCTCACACTCCGGGAGGGGGTGGGGCTGGAGATGACGCTGATCCTGGTGGTGTCGGTGGGCAGGCCGGTCACGGTGTCGGAGGCGCTGCTAATTGGGCTGATTAGGCTCGTGTCCGTAGGCAGGGGGCTGGGTGATTTGGTTAATTAGAGAAGTGGTGGTAGGGATGGATGGCGGACTTACGGGAGGGACGAGTCGCCGGAGACGGTGGTGGGTAGGATCGTTACGGAGCCAGTGTCGGAGGAAGAGGTGCCTTGGGCGAGGGCGTGTGTGAGGAGGCAGCGCTGGCGAAGGTGAGGGTGGCGAACTTCATGATGGCTTATTGCCTTTGGGTGGGTATTCGTACAGTGGCGGATGTCGTGAAGTGTGAGGGCGATTGGACAGCCAGGGAGGGTATATATACCCTGTCGGCAGCGGAACTGTAGAGCGGTAAGTGGGGTTGATCCCTTCCCTTGGTCGTGCTGCGCAAGAACGCGCCAAGACAGAGATGGTAGCACAGGAAAGGCTGGACTTCGACAATCAGGTTGTGTCTCTGTCGAAAAGTCGATACGTGACCTACTAACATGTGAAGGTCAGTTCCGAAGCACTGTGGCATCGTGTACTACATTCTAAGCAGCTCTCTTCGCAAATTAGACCGTTAAGCTATAAGGAGAGAGAGAGATCGAGGACCAGGGTGAGCGATTAGTGAGCGAAAGGTGTTTCAAGGGTAAGTAGATGGTGTATTGCGGATGGCGAATGGAGAAAGGCATAGGGATCGGCTCCGGATAGTCGACATGTCACCAAAGTGGAGGCCACGTTGAGGCTCGTGGCTGTTGGACTCATCGGACATTGGTTGACAGCTGGTTCCATATAATCGTAGACACCCTTTCGAAAAACGCTGAGATGACAGATATCTCCAAAAGAGGAAGTCGGCCCCACCAACCCCGCACCACAAGCTACGCAATGGCGTTTCGCGTTGACGAAGGTGCCCAGAACAGGCATCAGAACACATCATTATGCTCTTGCCAGTTCTAGCCTTGACTCAGCGGGAGGAAATCTTTCATACGGAGGCGCGCTCGCCATATTTGGTAGAGCGCCATCATTGCTCCACGTGTCGCCAGGGAGAGGAGCATCGTCAGGTGCAAGTCAGGTGTGCGACGAATGGAGCGCGCACAGCCACTGCCTGACCTTCATTCAAATCACAACTACTCTTGGCACCTATAGCTACAACTAATTGTGTCTCTCTAGGAGAGACTACTTGGCACCGCACTCTGGCTAATTCTCCTTTGGTGAAAAGTATGTACCCTTCCGTGTTTGTATTGTATTGGGAATTATGAGAATATATCTCGACAGCTGTACTTGTGTGCTTTCAAGTTGCCCGTCGCCTGATCAGATTCAACGGGGTAGCGCAGGCGCTTATCGGACTCCCGCACAGTCTCCTACAGTCTCGCACACTTTCTGTTGTTACATCCGCTAGCCATGTTTTTTTTGGTTATTTTAACTATGTAGATGATGCATTCGCGACGCTGCGGCAACATGTCACGTCAATTTGGCTTTCTTGAAGTTCCCTTCACGTTCAATCGGCTTTCCTTCGATCTGTCCACCAGCGTTGGTTCAAGCAATGCCATCAACACATGTCGTTTCAACTTCCTTCACCAAAACACCGAAGCTTCTTCCAGTCGTTCCAGTCCTCACAAAAGGCGACGACGACGATGGGCGATACATCCCCGGCGTTGGTTCAAGTCTTCTGGCATTGATTCAAATTAAGTATTCGCAGGATCTTGGTTACCAGACTCAACGGAAGCCCTTCAGCGCTTATTCGGGCGCCTCTTTGTGAATGATTCTCCTACCTATAGATCACTCGGCGAGGTCTAGCACGAGGCAGGAGATAACGATTCCAGCTCCTGTCTCTCTTCCTTCTCCCCGCGATCTTCCTCCAAATTCGAGCGTTCTCGTTCTATCAAGCGCGCGCTAGTCTCTTTCGAACAGTAGGCGCCCCTACTTGCCCGCACCAACAGGATGGATATACCTATTCCATCTCTCATTAGGCATTCACCGGCACTTTTCTGCGGAAACGGTCAATCGGAAGCTCGCCGCGCGTCAACCTGCAGCATCCTTCTTGGACCCACGAAGGCCACGCTGTATCCAGGTGTGCTCTTGTCACACTGGCATACCCGTGATATAAGTAGCCACCTATCCTACATTCTGGAAGCCCCATCTTCCTGTTCTCACCAACGATGTCAATCACATCCGACGACGACCTCTCTATTCCAACCAATTTCTCAGACTCCACCAATAATGCGGACCCCGCGAATCAAGGCGTCGGCCTCTCTAACCCGCTCCTCGGACAGAGCAGCCGCCAAATGCTCGACTTGGTGAATCGCCTCCATAGCACGGGGTAAGCCATCATCGCACATCATACATGCCATATTGCACAAGTTTCTAAAATCGTTTTTATTCGCGATTTTCGTTGCTAGGGTACAGGTCGACATCGACCTTCCACAAATCGCGGTAATAGGCTCCCAGAGTGCCGGGAAGTCCTCTTTGATTGAAAGTATTTCTGGTATTACTCTCCCGCGTGCGGCTGGGACGTGTACTCGGTGATGCTCATCGTCCATCCCAATGCCCCGTCTCTCTCAACGTTTGTTATACTCTCCCCCATGCAGATGCCCAACCGAGTGCCGCCTCTCCCGCTCCCCAACGCCTTGGAAATGTGATGTCCACCTCCGCATCTTCGACTCCGGGAAATTCCGCACCGAGAAATTCGGGGAGACCATCACCAAGAAATCCGACGTCGAGGACCGCATCCGCCGCGCTCAGTGGGCCATCCTCAATCCCAAGATCCGGAACGAGAGGGGCGGGAAGTATTTCTTAAATGGAGATCATCAGCTTGAGGGGCTGGAGTTGAGCTTTTCGAGTGATTGTGTGTCGTTGCAGATTAGTGGGCCTGATGTTGCAGATTTGTCGTTTTGTGATTTGCCTGGTATGTTCCACCTGGAACGTTTCACTTGTTATTAGTTTCTGATGATCTTTCTTGGTTTAGGCTTGATCGCGGGGGTTGGCATGACCGGGAACACGGGCGATATAGACCTCGTCAAGAACCTCGTCACGTCCTACATCAAGCGGTCCAGCTGCATTATCTTGCTAACCGTCGCATGCGAAAGTGAGCAACCCATTACACCGATAATTCATTGTGCTAAAAACATCTATAGCCGATTTTCAAAACCAAGGTGCGCAAGAAATCGCAAAGGCGTACGACCCGGACGGGAAGCGCACGATCGGTGAGTGCATCAGCTCGTCTATAACTACAACTCCAAATAATTCGTCTCACAAATAGGCGTCCTCACGAAGCCAGACCGCATCCCCGCCGGCGAGGAGCAGAACTGGATCTCCCTCATTCGCAACGAGAAGGAGCCCCTGGAGAACGGGTGGTTCTGCGTCAAGCAACCCGGCTCTTCCCAGATCAACGCCGGGATCACCTGGGCGCAGGCTCGGAAGAGCGAGAATGAGTATTTTGCGTCGACGGCGGCGTGGTCGGAGCTCGATTCGATGTACCACAAGTACCTCCGCACCGGAAACCTCGTCGAGCGGCTCAGCTCCATTCTATCTGATCTGATCTCCAAGCGGTAAGTATTTCCATTCTTCTTCTACTGTGTCCGGTGAACGGTTCTGACCACCGGTGTAACTAGGCTGCCAGAGATCCAAGAAGAGATCGAGAAAGCCATCATCACCACCCGCGACGCGCTTACCGCCCTTCCCAAAGCGCCCTCCTCCGACCCGCAGAACGAAGTCGCCAACCTCCTGCACGACTTTGTCCGCGACCTCGCAAAACACGTTGAGGGTGTCCCCGAGGAGGGGCTCCTACAGGCCATTCGCCCCGCCCAAGAAAAGTTCCGTCGCGCTGTGAGGGTGACCGCACCCGAGTTCCAGCCGTTTGACAAGCGGCATGAAAAGACGAAGAGGATCGGTAAGGCGGGGTTTTTGTTGAGCGAGGAAGGGCATGAGGACTTTGGGAGTTTTGATGCTGAGGAACGTGAGATTGCCGAGTCTTATCCGTCTGATTCTGAGGTGGAGGACGGCCCGGGCGAGAGTCGGGAGGTCATTGTCAAGGAGAAGGCGATATACATCGACGAGGTCCTCCAGCGCGCTAATCAGTCAGTACCCTCGTCGTCGGCACCGTCGGGTGGTTTACTGAAATTTGAATAGAGCACGGACCCGCGAACTTCCTGGGAACTACCCATTCGTCGTGCAGGAGACGTTCATTAAGGCCATTATCCGCAAGTGGCAGATGCCCGCGCAGGTTCTCTGCAGGACCGTCTATAACATCCTCGGGCTGCATGTGAGGCAGCTCGTCCATGCGCACTTCGGGGCCTTCGGGCAGGGACAGCTGGAGCAGCGCGTCAAGTGAGTCTTTGCGATGGTGATCATCCAGTGTTTTATTGCTTACCCATCGTCCAGGGTCCTCCTCCAAGACCACATGAACAAGTGCATGGAGCGGACGGAGGAGCGCATCGAATGGCTCATGAAACTCGAAGACCGCCCCTTCTCTCTCAACACCCATTATCTTACGGACTACAAGGACAAGTTCCTGGCGCACTATCGCACCGCACGCGAAAAGGACCGCAACCCCCATTTGATGGCTGCGATCGAAGCATACGCTCCAAGGCCAACAAACCAGCCAGGTTACGGTGTCCCCATCCAGGCGCCAACGGGCATTGCCAAGGTCCTCGCTAGTTTGGTCGAAATGGGGATCAACGGCGTCAAAGCCGAAGCGTTGGCGAAGCTAATTGAGCCCGATGGGATG
Organism: Lyophyllum semitale; assembly: GCA_018851285.1. Lineage (NCBI taxonomy): Eukaryota > Fungi > Basidiomycota > Agaricomycetes > Agaricales > Lyophyllaceae > Lyophyllum > Lyophyllum semitale. The sequence goes on along the minus strand of JABCKH010000115.1, from coordinate 28,065 downwards.
GAGCCGGCGCTCGTCATCATGGCCGACGTGCGTGCTTATTTCCAAGGTAAGACCTCAGCACCCGTCTGTGATGCCCAACTCGGAATTGACATTCACCCCCGTGTAGTCGCATACAAGCGTTTCGCGGACAACGTCCCCCTCGCCGTCGACTACGAGCTCATCTGGGGTATCGAGCGCGGGGTCCTGCAGGCGCTGAACGCCGGTCTGGGTATAAACAGCTCTGATGGGCATCGCATTTGCCAGGAGCTCGCGCAGGAGAACCCAACGGTCGCGGGGCGCAGGGAGGAGCTATTGAAGAAGCTGGAGAGGATGCATGCGGCGAGCCAACAGTTGCTCCAGATCGGGCTTTGATGTTTCTTGATGCTTCGATTCCGTATTTTTGGTCTTGCTTGTATGTCTTGTCGTTAACAGAGCGAATGGTTGATCCCCATGTTCACGCGAGAAACAATGCTCACCATAAGAGAGGGAGTTGGGAAGAGATTCGATAAGTTGAATTCTTGTCGTCGATCATTTCGAAAGATTTTTCCTAATTCGCAAACCCCAAGGCAAATAACCAACACGTAGGAGAAAATAACTGTGACATACTACATTTTGGACATCACGATAAGTAAGACGTATCATAACAACTTCCTTCGACCTTGAAAACATATTAGTCGCATCGTATTGTCAAGTCAAAATTCAGATCTCACTAAGAACTCCAGAGTCGACAATACTGGCTTTCGAATCACCCACTCGAAAAATTAATGTCGTCGAATGATGTATTTTTTTCAGGTACTTTTCCGACCCCGATAGCTCCGATGTCAACAAGGGATAGACGCTTCGCCGCGAGCGTGGCGATCTTAGCCATTTCAGAGCAACCATGTCGGTTATTGGACACATTGAAGGCGAGGGTATGAAGATCCTCGAAGGAAGCAAGGGCAGATGCTATAGCTTCCTGTACAATGAGGACGTGAACGGTTACTTGAGTCAAATAGAACAAGAGACAACTTCGTACCGGTGTCTCATCATTGTAAATGCGACATTTCAGTACATGCAAGCCTGGAGCATGTGTTGCAAGCTCCTTTAGGTCCTCTGCAGTCGCAGGAGAGGATATCCAACTCCTTCAATTCAGAGAAGGAATCCAGAGCATCGTAAACAACTTCACGAGTCTCCTCTTCATGCTCTTCGTACAGGGGACATTCCATAATGATCTTTATCTTCCGAAGACGAGAGGCAGGATGCGGAAGCTTCGAGATTTGAGAACACCAGTAGAACGTGCCCTCAAACTCGAGAAGATTGGGAAACATGTCCTTGGGCCAGTGGAGGTCAGTTGGGCCCCATTCGAATTCTTCAAATGGTGAGGAGACAGGCGAAACAGCAGATGGACCTTTCTGCAATAGCAGGAAGAGTCGCTGAACGCAGCTGGATACGGGACGGAGACGGTGCTGGCGATGTCGCCGGCTACAGGTGGGGCAGAATGAACGAAAGTTTCTAGGACAAAGTGTCAGTGCTCGTTTTTACCTTTGCTTTAGGCTTGAACTACTCGTGGCTCCGTTCCATGCAGATGTGGCTCGGTTTATCGGGGCATAAGGAAGTGGAGGCCGAAAAAGGCGCTGGAAGGCTGATGGAGAGCGTGAGCTGCATTCTTCATCGGCGTGGTGAGCTTATTTTCAGTCTGTAGTTCGGCAGTCTAAATGTCTCTTTATCGCAGTTTTTTCGCTTCCATCCGTCTCTGTTCCCGGCGATCGAACGTAGGCCCTAGGCCGACGTGTGAGCGCAATCGCGAATACTGCTAGCCAAGGAGCTCGCTCTCCGCATTACTCCTGTGCCTTGGCCTCGGTGGTGGCAGAGTTATATTGGATTCGTCTTGGAGACGCTAAGTCCGCGATGAGAACCATACCGATGAGGACCAGCATTGGCTGAAATGGACCGCCTTTTTGCGAGTCTGTGGGTACGGGTCAGAAGATGGTGCAGCCAGCTGGCGAGTCCACCGTCGTCGTTGCAAGGCCTTGTACGGTCCTTATACAGCCTGGAAAGTCTGATCTCATTTAGCATGTAACAGAGTTATGTTCTGTCGGATGCTTTGTGTCTCGATGGATACCAAGGAGCACTGTGGGAAATTTTTCCTCAAGGCGGCACGGGCGCTTATTTTTCAAGACAAGACTTGCTCAAAAAGACAATTACCGCCCCTTGTTCTTCGTCTCACAGGCGTTTTATTGTACACACTGCCACATTGGCTGTTGTTTCGATTCAGTTAAAATCAGCAATGTCGCGTCACCTCGTCCAAAGAATTATCCCCCGGAGCTCAACCATCCACTTCCCTTGATGTGCGTTCAGCTCATATCCATCGTCGTGAAGGCTAATCCATAGCTTTCTTGTAGGCAGGAGCCGAGTTTTTCGACAGGAGACCCGTTTGCAGACCCATCTGCACTAGGAGCAACGGAAGACCCGTTTGTAGACCCGTTTGCAACAGGAAACCCGAACGTTGCAGCCCTCGTCACTCAACTTCAAGTGATATTTAGCGATGCGTCGCTATATAAACAGTTGTTAGCGTGTCGCAATGCGGACGCGCAGGAGATTCTCGATGTATTCGAACGGGTGGGTTCCAGATCGTGCTCTACGCATCGCATGATTGACTCTCGGATAGCTGCTAGACATGTCAGAACTAGATGTTGGATTTCGACGCACCCTCATCGCTGTCACTCAGCGACTCTCGACCGAGGCAGATCTGTACCCTACATGTTACAGGTTGAAGGACGTTGTACAGGAGGATCAGTTTCCTGACGTTGCAGTTCCTGGGAGCGTCTGTGACATATACAAGGGATACTTTGACAGCCATGTCGTGTGTGTGAAGGATGTCAGGCTCTCCAAGAAAGACGTTGAACTCTTTTTGAAGGTCGATCCCTTCTTTCAGTTTCAAAAGTTTTGATCTGAAATCGAATCTCTTTATAGCACTTTGCGAAGACGGTGGTACTTTGGGGCCAGCTCTCGCATCCCAACGTCCTCCCGATATACGGTGTGTATCGTTTTCGGCATCGGGTTTGCTTCGCCTCCCAGTGGATGGCCCAAGGCGATATCAACGAATATCTGAAACGCACACCCTACGCAAATCGTCCCCGATTGGTGAGTACCCCCTCTCGTTCTGCCCATGCTTGTTCTTATCGTGAGATGTATTTAGGCTCTCAACGTCGCTCAAGGGTTATTATATTTACACCAAAACAACATCATCCACGGTAATCTAAAGAGTGTGCGTGCTTTCTTATTTCTTCCTATATTTCTCCCTCCGCTAATCGTTCCAACAGTCAAACGTCCTTATCGATGATGCAGGAAGAGCCTGTATCGCCGACTTTGGTACCTATGATGACCCCGTGACAAAGCTCGTGCAGACGAATTACGCGAGCCTTAATCCAGGCGAATGGGGCTCGACCCGGTGGGAGGCGCCTGAGTTATTTGGTCCTGGTCTGGAAACCCACGGTGCGGTGGTGAAATGCCTATACACTGAGGCGAGTGATGCGTACGCGTGGTCGTGCGTTTGTTACCAGGCGAGTCCGACCTTATCTGTTCTGATTCAAATCTCTAAACGATGTCAAAGATTTTCACTGGCAATGTCCCCTTCGCCGAAACGCGGCGCGATGTTGTCCTCATCCCACAGATTTTGTCTGGTGCTCGACCTCGGCGGCCGAGTCCAGAATTGAGTTCACCATGGAGCGAATGGGGACTTACGGAGGGCATCTGGTCGCTGATGGAGGATTGCTGGAAACTAAATCCCGCCGAGCGACCGACTTTTGAACAGATCATCGAGCGGTTAACCCTCGAGATGAGTCAGGACGACAGGTCCAGCGACCACAGCCCTATTTTACCTCCAGCGGAGTTCCGGGGACGGATGCGCGGGCCCTTGCCAGACATGATGACCGTGTCTGCGTTAGATGAGCTGTTGCGCTGTGTCAATGGCGGCGTGCAGTCAGCGATGCAAGACAGTGGTGAGGTATTTCTGCAACCTAGGGCATCCTCCAGCGGTGAAGACGAGCGGCAGGGCCTGAGCGGGGAGTGTATCCGAGCAACCCCTTCGGATGATAAGACGCATTACCAGATATCACCGAGTCCTTTTCGTCTTTCGTGTCGTTCGTGGCGTTCGCGGGGGCGGAGGTGGGTCGTGCGTAAGGTGCGCGATCTGGTCCGTCGGTGTGGAGTTCAGGTAATGATACCATTGAAGGGGGCTAAGGTTGCGAAAGCTGGGTGCCAACTCTCAGGGAGATAGAAGTTTTTATTCTAGATTTACGCACCTGTAATATCTGCTACACATGATTATGGTAAAGCTACGAACTTATATACGCAATGACTTGACATTGAACGTTTAACTCCCATTCAACATTCGAGTGACAAGTGCGTGTACTAATCAATATACTAGCAAGGGCATAAGTTATTTCCTCCTTCGGCGTTGAGCCCGACATTAAGTCCGCTACGGAAGAGGGCCCTCGAGCTGCATTAGGATAAGATGGTGCTGGGGAATAGAAAGGCCATAGTTCTAGGGGCACAGTGGGAGTGCGATGTAGACATCTTATTTTCCCTCGCAAAATAATCATGCTCTTCTTTCACTGCTATGTGATTGTGATATGCAGATATGTCTTGCGTTATGAGGTGCTAGTAGTTCGCCGAGCTGCTTTCCTCGAGTAAGCTCGTTACCATTACTAAAGGTCACCGATACTCCATCGACACTCATAAACCTACAATAGTAACGTCCTGAATATAGGTATATAGATCCCATCGATAGCCCTCACTCCTTCCTCCTCAACCCACCTCCCCCAAAACAGCCCCGGAAATACCCTCTTAGCAATCGATACCTCCGTCTCTCTGAGCCCCCCCTTGCATCCCACGCACTAACCAAACCCATCGTCCACCCTCTCACCCTGTCCGCCGCGCGCCGCTCCTCCACTGATAATAGGACAGATCCACCCCACACCCAAGCCCGATCACACGCGCGGCTGCGGTGCGAAGGCCGTCTGCAAATACAAAACGGCAGCCACCAGCGTCAGCCCATACGGCGTCTCTTTTCCATCTGCTCCCCCAGACGGCGACATAGAGGAGAAATGGAGAAACGGTGTGCGCAGCGAGGTGAGGACGCCGATGAAGCGTGCGGGGTGGCGGAATGTGATCGCGTTGATGGGTGTCCAGTCCTGCTTGATGAGGCGGAACTCGGGAGCCGCATTGGTCGGATTTTGGATTTGGTGCGTGCGGGTGGTGTGACGAGCATCTGGACTCGGGGGACTGGGTAGCGGTGGTGATGTACTCATCGTGCACGGCGTAGAAGATGCGCGATTACCAGGCGATACCAAACGAGCCTGTTGTACGGATGGCGGGCTGAGTATCTTCAGCGCGGGAAAAACGAGAAGGAGACGAAAAAGGACTGTCGTAAGGTGATAACATTGGGGATGAATGGAAGGAGCGACAAGAAGAAGACGATGGGGAGCGGTACATTTTCGGTGTCGAAATCGAACTTAAATGGAAAGTCAATTTGACCATCGCCGACGGATGAGGCTAAGGACGAATGTCGACCACCGACGACCAGTGATGATCTCCACCGTCAGCCCAACTCGCGATCCGATCCCTTGAGCGCTCTCGGAAGAAAGCAGACCTCAAAAACATAGAACCACCACCTCGAGCAGAAGCAGAAAATGCCACTGCCTCGCCGCTGCCGCGCCGAGCAATGACTGGCTCCCATTTCATTCATCGTTCTTTGATTTACTTGGTTGGAGTCAATTAAACGGCGATGATCTACCGGCGGACTCGACATGAACTCGGCACTAAGATGATGACGGGTGCAGAAGAATGGATGGGCTAGTCGGCAAGTGGGAGGGGTGGAGTAGCAATCGGATCACCCAGCATTGATCTGTGGTTTGGGTTTGATATCTAGAGCACAGCGCTGACCACGGCCAACCAACAATCACCACCAGGTGTAGAGCAGTTCCCAGTCATCGAAAATATCTGAGTCGAGGCATCAGAAACATAGCAGAAGCGGAGAACGTCGCTACTTTGAATAACGTTAGTTAGATCGATTGAAAATTAATCGTTGAAGACAGCCGTACCTTTCGATGACTGACATCCATCGCGATCCAAAGCTCCTGCCCCTCTTTCTACGGCCCGCTAATCACAACTTGGGCTACGCGAAAAGATAGAATTACGCATCAGGTCAAGCCACATGCGAAGCTAAGACTGAATGCTTACCGTTGTTGCCGGTTTCCTCCTTCTCGCGTATGCCGCCCCGCCCCTCTCTCAAGATCGAACGCCGGATTCAGTGATTCTGGCTCTGGTGCTTCCAGCGCTTTACAGCTGTTGCTGGCAACGCAAGGAAGGCAAGTAGGCTGTGCAACAACTCATCAGGTCAGATAACGACAGGGAGAACTTAATGGGAATTGTGAATGTACCATTGGCGTCGAGCGCAATTTCAAGTTAAATTGGTATCTCTGCACGGAGACATTCGAGTTACATGGTCGGGATGGGATTGCAATTGAGAACGTTGACAGACGTCGGTGACAATTTTCAAGGGTCGGGCCGGCCCGTGCCGGATCCAACCAATTCGTCGCTCTGCAGCGCAACCAGCTCAGGTCGCCCACATGTTAACTCAACGTCGTCGTCATCGATGCGTTATCCGAGCTCGAGGGTTGTTCGAGGGTAGAGCTCCATATTATACTACTAATCTCCTATGTGTTACCACACGGTCAACGCGTCTGGACGCATCCCAACGAACGTTATCGCCGAATGGACGAGAGCTGTCCGAAGCTGCCTTTCAAAGACTACACATGGTTAAAACCCATGTCTTTGCTAGTATATCGGTTAGTACACGCGCCTGTCATTATGTTTCCGTTGGGTAATTCGCGCGAAAGCTGGGTTCGACTCCCAGGCAGAGAGAAACTTTTTATTCTTTTCTCACCACTCTCACTCGGATTGAAATGCCCCACTGTTATTCAACACGAACATTCAACTTTAGACATCTAGCGAGCATTATCTGCGCCCTCAAATAGAGCAGGGCTAAAGAAGTAGAGAATGAGTGCGTCGATAACGGTGTGGTCATCGCCGGGGAAGTGGGATATCCGGGGGCGGTATGAACGTCGGCGGTAGCGCGCTGGTAAAGTAGATAAGGCGTGAAAAGGCGGGGCAGCAGTCGTCGTGCGCAATGGAGCGAGTGCACTTGTGTTACCAACTATGCGATGGCGGCAGGTGTGGTTTAGACGAGTGGACAGAGAATCGGCAGAGATCCACAAGGCAATCACTGATTTGAACAGGTAGTAGAGGTCATAAGACAGCGGAACTTGGTCGGATTCCTCTCCGTGTAGGCAGATAGCTTGAAACCCTTCAGAAAGTCCTTCCGAGCCCTGGGCCAGGGCAGCACACCATTCAATCGCTATGGCAGAAAAGGCGATACGCAAAGGAGCAGGTTGTTCTATAATTGCACCAGGGTCCAGGCCTCCTCTGTGCAATCATCTCCGTTCTTCGAGACTGCTAAACCCGTCGCAGGTGCGCCGGGTGTGTGCAATTGTGAATCGAAACGATGCCAACTCGAATTTCGACGCGTATAAGGGTGCTAACACGGTGGTCCTCAAGCGGACGCAAGGAACAAAACAAAAAGGCTCACCAATAACCAGTGCAAAAGTGGGACCATGGCTGTAGGGAGCAGGTTGATGCAGTGGGGAGGGAGAAGGCATCGAAGGAAGCAGTAGAACTGAAGCGAATGATGAGCTGAGGAGTAAGGAGCATATTCCGACTCACCGGGAGCGTGCACTCCTCGTTGGACTTAGCCGTTTATACTATACATACTAGGGCTGGCAGTCATTCCTCGATATCCACCGTTAATAAACCATGCGAGCCGGAAATACAAGAGCCTGTCAAGCCGGAATTCGACGACTACGCAGTTCAGAGGTAAATCCTTGTCAATGTGGTCGAGTCCACATCGAGATGATACTTGGGGTGTAACTTATAAGGCCGCACAATGACATAGGTCGGCTTGAGGGGGCGGGCCGGGTTCGAACTTCGGCTCCGCGCTGCGGCCATAATTTGGCACGTGCCGCTTTCATAGCACGCGACGATCGTCGTCCCAGCCGTCATGCCCATCTTGGCTTGAAAATCGCTGAAATCCAGGTCCTTATTTTTCAACACATCCAACCTGTGAAGATTGAACTCTGCCAAAATTGGGAGATCACGACTCTGGCTAGCCTAGCGAGGACATGTACCGCTTTCACAGGTCGCTTGTCTTTTTTTTCTTGAACGATTAGTACTTGAATTCACAAATCCCGGTGCTAGAAAATGCGCTGAATGCTCTGTGGCACGACCAACTCAACCTTGCCTACCTATTTTAAGTGATGCCAGAGGATTTGTGGATGATGTCACTGGAAACTGAGGACACGGGTGGACGACCATCAAAAGTGTTGGTACGTTCTCGAATTCGCATGGAGAATACCTTTTTTTAATTGACCAAACCACATTAGCGACTCGTCCGACCCATTGAGGAAAGTGACTGGCCTCGATTCGACTACTACGCACCTAGAATACGTCGTATAGTGTTTGCGTACGGGCATGTCCCGGAGGCACTATACACACATGGAACTAGTCCTGGAATCCTTCAGTTTCTATCGTCAGGACCATCCACTAATCATTTGCCTTTCTGCACTCCATCAGCACCGCATGGGTCCCCTGTGGCTAAAATCAATCTGATCTATATCCACCCTTCTTGGTCCAAACCTCACGGAGATCGACGTAGATTTGACAGATAACAGAGACCTACCACTCAACGAAGCGCTTAAGCTTCTTTCGTCCATTTTATCTTGTGCCCAGATCTTCGTTCCTGTACTTCGAGCGATGGGAGAGGGACGCAAACGACTACGCTCAATTGATACGGGCCTTGGACGGCGTCGAGGTTTAAAAGGCGTATAGGTTTTCAGCCGTTCTCAGTTTGAACCCGTGCGCAGATATGTTTTCAGTCTTTCCTAGCAGTTTGTACCCGTGCACAGGCTGGGAGACCGCTGGGAGACCTGCCGGGCCCCGGGCATGGGTCTAGGTTTGTGTGTCAGCAGGTTGGCCCCTTGTATAATAGATTTGGTTGCCATGTTCTCTGTACGCAGTACTACCTCCCCCCCCCCCTTCTCCCTACCCCTCTTCCCTTGGACCTCTCCTCAATCCAGGACACGCCACCGTTATCGTCGCCGACTTTCATAGGATTGAAACGCTTTGGCATTACTTGGCATCCTCAATGCGAATACATCAACTGCCTTGCCTTGGCATCCTGTGGGCGCTCGGTGCTGAAGCAGTGACAGTCTATTATCAAAAGAACCAAACACCTCTCTCACCAAGCACATCAGTTCCTGCTGCACAGTATACGGGGGCTGCGGCGTATAACCCAACGACTTTGCTCCCACCGCCCGTCCCAAGCCCGTTGAACACACAGTTTCTTATTCAGCTGCAGAATGGAGGAACGCCTGGCGTTTCGATACAGCAAAACGGTTCGTTCTTTGGTTTCTCCATAGAAATGTCCGTGGCGAATCAAGTTTGTGAGTAAACCGTCCTACTTTACATAGTTACTGTATTGACTTTCTTATGTCAGTGGGCAAGAATTCGTGAGTCTTTTTCGGGAATATAGAAAATGTTTACTGACGCTTCTGCAGGACTTTCATTCAAGTCGCGTTCCTCAACCTGATGGCGAACCTTCAACATCGCTCTGGCCGTATCAACATCCGTGTCGGCGGAAACACTCAAGAAACGGCTGTCCTTGTACCCAGCACTCCCGACGGCAGGATGCTTGAAAAGTACACCGGCCTCTCCTCCAATCCTGTACGTCCCATCCCAGCCCTGTCTTTCCATCCAATCCAAAAAATGACCTGTCCAACCTAGACCCAAACCCCACCACTGGTGTTCACTGCGGATCTGCTCTACCTGATGAGAAACATCTCGTCTTTCGTCAATGTCCGGTGGTACCTCGGCGTCCCCTTCGATAATACGCAAAACTTTCGGCTAGCGATAGCAGAGCAAGGCCAGGCCATCCTCGGCGACTATCTGATCGGCCTCCAAGTCGGAAACGAGCCTGATCTTTATGCACGCCATGGCCATCGCCCTTCAGTAAGCACGAGATATCAAAATACCACGGAATTACTTATACCACGAACGGCCGCAGACGTACACCCCTTACGACTACGTAGGCGAATTCGGCAGCCTCATCACCGCCATGTCGGCCAACCCTGCTAACGCAAAGAACCTCGACCTCCTCATCGGGCCTAACATCGCCTACGCCGACTGGACGACCGAGCAGGTCTGGAACACCGGCTTCGTCGATCAGTTCAGCGCGAACATCGCCTACCTCGCCGTAGAAAAGTACGCCCCCCCCCCCATTCCCATCGCTCCTAAACTTTTCTTCTGACCTCCCCACCCAACAGCTACCCGACAGACAACTGCGCGGCGCAGTTCAACACAAGCGGCCCCGTGCGCGTCCCGCAGGACATGTTCCCTACGTTCCTCGACCACAATGCAGGGAAGAGCATCATCACGAAGTTTTTGAACTCGACAGTGTATGCGCAGCAGAAGAATAAGAAGCTACTTATGTTTGAGACGAATACGGCGTCGTGTGGTGGGTTCTTGGGGGTTAGCGACTCGTTTGGCGCGGCGCTGTGGGGCATCGATTATGCGATGCAGATGGCGTATAGTAATTTCTCGGGAGCATTGATGCATGTTGGTGGGCAGAGTGTGTTTTATAATGTGCGTTTTTACTACTACTCCTGGTTGTGGTTTGACTGTTGACTAATTCGTGTTTGTTCACAGCCCTTCACGCGTGAGTACCCCCCACTCCCCACCCATCTCCTTTTTCTTCTTCTTCCATACAACTAATTACCCCGCCCAATCCAGCACCCCCAACCAACCAATCAACATTCCACCAGTGGACAGTCGGGCCCCTCTACTACTCCGCCCTCGTCGTCGCCGAGACCCTCGGCTCCTCCAATGTCTCCCAGGTGCTCGACCTCAACGCGAACAGCGGGGACATCCACACGCCTGCGTATGCGGTGTACGAAAACGGGAACCCCGTGCGCGTGGGTATTGTTAATTTTGTGACGGACCCGTCAGGTGCGAGTGATTTGAGTGTGGGGATTGCGATTGGGGGGTCGGGGATTGGGCAGCCGAATGCGAGTCCGGCGCAGGTTAAAGTCAAGTGAGTTTTTTTTTCTGAGTTGGGTTGGGGGTTGTTTTGGTTGTTGATCTAGGCGTTTGAAGGTATCTACTTGCTTCGTCTGTGTCGCAAAAGGGCAACTACACGTGGGCCGGCCAGGTCAGTGTTCTCCTCTCACCCTCCCAGCCCCTTCTGACATACTCTCCCGCACCCACAAGACCTTCGGCGGCAACTTCCAATCCGACGGGCGCCCCATCGGCACCGAAAACATCACCACCGTCCAATGCGACGCCAACAGCCTCTGCACCATCAAAGTCCCCGCGCCCTCCTACGCCCTCGTCTTCCTCACCGACGCCGCGCTAGACGAGAGTGTGGGCGGCGCGCCGGTGACGACGTTCCCGACGACGGCGCTGACGAAGACACGGAATACGGCGACGGTGGACCCGGCGTTGCTGGCGACGAGTAATGGAGGGTTTGATAAGAGTCAGGTTGGGAGTACGAGTCCGGGGAGTACGAAGAGTGCGGCGGTGGGGAGGGCGAGGGGGGTCGGGGTGGTGCTGGCGCTGGTCGCTGGGGCGTTTGGCGTTGGGTGGGTGTTGGTGAGGTGAGCGAGGGAGGCATGTGTGTTTTGCTTTTGGGCGCTTTTTTTTTTGATTCGTTGTCGCTAAACCCCCCCCCCCCGATATCCCCTGCCCTGTTCGTTTCAATTATTGTATACCTGCTTTTTAAGACTCGGTTTGACTGCTACTGCACGTTAGATCAATGGATTCCTGTTTCTTTTACTGGATTTGTTTGTCGAGGACTTTTAGCAATCAGATGAATATATACACTTGGCTACGTTCTCACCGAGTATCATGAAAAAGGAGCAGTGGGAAAAGGAGGTGAGCACAAATGTTTCATTTCTCGGAACGGTTCAAACTAAAACGATCGCGTTCAGGACTACTGCCACCATGTCCTCAATATTTCCTTCACCCGCACTATCTGAAAATGTCAACATCTTTGGAACTGTTATATGCGCGCACTGGCAATCCCACGCAGGCGATTAGGGGAGTTCTCCTCGAATCATCTTGCCTGGCTTAGGTACGTTGGCACCTGCATAAGCCAACAGGACGGGCACCTCGCGGAGGAACCAGACGGCCCTCCTTTGGAGGCGGCGGCGGCGGCACCAGTGCCTGATGTTATATACTTCGTCCAAGCAGCGCGTACGTGTCCATTGAATGCGGAAGAATCTACTGATGTTGATATAGGCGACGACAAACGGCCCGGCTGGTTCGTCCAGTTGGAATCTTTGGTTGAACGCAGCTCTCTCGACGCTGAGAGAAAGAAAAACAGAAATTTCGTCATGTAAAGAGGTAAAGAGGCGAGATAGGTCAACTTGAAGGAACGGACCAGGTTCGGCTCCGCGCCGCGAGTTGGCACGTGCCACTTTCATTGCGAATGAACGAGTCGCGACAATTTGAATCATTGTCCCAGCCGTCATGCATCCTGGCTTGAAAATCGCTGAAATCCAGGTTCTTATTTTCCAACACATCAAACCTGTGAAGATTGAACTTTGCCAAAATTGGGAGATCACGAGTCTGGCCAGCCTAGCGAGGACATGTACCGCTTTCAAGTTCACAGGTCGCTTGTCTTCTTTTCTTGAACGATTAGTATTTGAATTCACAAATCCCGGTGCTAGAAAATGCGCTGAATGCTCTGTGGCACGACCAACTCAACCTTGCCTACCTAATTCAAGTGATGCCAGAGGATTTGTGGATGATGTCACTGGAAACTGAGGACACGGGTGGACGGCTATCAAAAGTGTTGGTACGTCCTCGAATTTGTATGAAGGATACCTTCTTTTAATCGACCGAACCACATTAGCGACTCGTCCGACCCATTGAGGAAAGTGACTGGCCCCGATTTGACTACTACGCACCTAGAATACGTCGTATAGTGTTTGCGTACGGGCATGTCCTGGAGGCACTATACACACATGGAACGGTCCTTGAATCCCTCAGTTCCTATTGTCAAGACCATCCACTAATCATTGGCCTTTGTACACTCCATCAGCACCGCATGGGTCACCGATCACATCCGCACCGCCCCACAGAGTCGTCAACCATGAGCTTAGGTCCAGTGCAGCGTAAAGGGTCAATCTAGTATATCATTCAGATGTTAAAACAAAGTATTCGGTGATTGACGCGGTCTATGAGGAGAGGGGTATCGACGAACGTCCTAGCTGTTTGACCGATCTTGGTCCCACAAGTTCAGGTGGCGGAGCCCGAAAATACCTGATTAACTGATCGTTTTGATGTGAAGGCGGCTTGTACCGAACCTAGCTAAACACCTAGATTGTATGCAGGCTCCTAAAACCAGCCGCTCGAACAGCGTCGATTTCACAAATCAGACTGCCCAGGACATGTTGTAGAGTTTAACGAAGTAAGTAAACCTTAGTGTCCTGACACGGGGTGTTAAGACGACTGAATTGTACCTGTAGAGTTTAACGAAGTAAGTAAACTACAGGTATAAGTTAGTTATGAGGTAAATGAGATGTAAGTAACCGGCTCACCCTTAGTGTCCTGACACGGGGTGTTAAGACGACTAAGGGTGCCCGTTTGTCGATACGTAGGATATATAGTCAGTGAATAAGGTTCAGCATAAAGACTGGCAAATAATGGGGGGATAGAATAAGAGGCGACACATGGTATCGTGGCGTATAGAATAAGCGAAATCTAAATAAAGAGATCATGCGTACAAAAGAGGAAACATGCCGTATTGGGTCTTGATCAAGTCAATCTCCAACACTCCCCCTGACGGGCAAGACCCTAGGAGGCAGAGGAAAAATATTGGTGTGGCTGTGAAAGGGCTTTTGGGGGTATCACCAGCATAGGTTGAGCGAAGGAGTGTAGCATGGCTAAATAGAATGAGAAAGTTATGATGCAAATGTCGAAGACTGTCGAAGTTCTGATGTGAAAGTGGGGGAAGCGTCGACGTTGTCGGAGATGAATTGAGGTTCAATGTTCTAGCGTGGGCATTTTGTCGTCGTCGTCGACCGTGATGGTGGCGGTGAAGTCGGAGGCGAAGTCTGAGGTGTACGGGGTTTGGAGGAGTACCATCTCCCCCTCCCCCCTGCAAAGCCCGAATGCCGCAGAGTGGTGAGCATGATCTGTGAGGATATAGCGCGTAGGATTGCTTCCGTTCCAAGAATAGCCCATGATGACATACTCGATCGGTACCTCGGTCGGTGTTTTTGGAACGCCGTCCTCACGGTGACCATGCAAGAGGGTTGCGGGTGCCAATCCAGCGAGGCGCGATATAGGGAGGACGTTATGGGTATGGATTATGGCGGCGATTTCTGTGGCCCAGGGAGAGTTTGTAAGGTGCTGAAAGCCGGTTTCGGCACCATCGTGTGAGGCAGTGAGTTCATTTCGCTCTGAGTTGTGCATGATGGGGTTGACTGGAGTAGTGACAGCCGCGAGAACGGCCATGGCCGTGACAGGCAGTGGTTGTTGTGGTGACGCTACAATCGTAGTGGTTGGTTTAAGGTTCAGACGATACATCCCACTCGTACCAACCCCGACCATGAAGGAGCGATCGTTCGGATCTGTGAATTCTGCCTTTCCGCCGCCGAAGGTGATTTTGAAGCCTGCCAAATCAAACTTCCCAATCGATATGAGGTTTGCTGCTAGATCGGGCGTGTGTAATGCTGATTTAAAAATTAGGTCTGATTCAACGCCATCGACAACAACGGTCTTCTTCACAGTCCCACGACCAACGATACGGAAGACTGCCCCAACATTAGCCGGTTGGCCTTCGCGTGGTATGGGAAATTCCTCGTAGTCAGTGAAAGAAGACCTTTCAACAAAACAATGGTCGCTAGCGCCCGAATCTGCATACGTGATGACCGGTCCGGTGCGCATTGTGGCCAAGGGAGTGGTGTGGGTTGTCGAGAGGTAGGCGTCGGTGATCTCGTAGAGCGCACTCGGAGAGTATTGGCTGGTGAACTGGGCCATAAGGGCATAGGTGATCCGAGAGCCGTTTGTGGAGTTAAGGGAGGATGTGGTGTTGGCGACAGCGACAGTGGTGGTGTTAGTGGTGTTTGGAGCATCGGAGGTACGTCCCCGGTTTCGGAAATTGGGGGGGAATTGACCTTCCTTGCCTCCCCCTCGCCAGTAACAGTTCTCGATGGTGTGGCCGGTCCTGCCGCAGTTTGTGTTTATGCAGACCAGATTTGTGTGAGCATGGAGCGCATTAGTGGTAGAGCCAACAGCGGGAGCCTGTGCTTTCAGGCGATCCCAGTGGAGTGACAACCCCGCGATGAGTTCAGCAGAGGTCTGGGTGGTGAGGAGCGTGGATACAATGGTGTTCCAGGATTCGGGAAGAGTTCCGATGATGATAGCACGAAATGCCTTGTCGTTGATCGAGGCACCTTTCTCGCTAGCTACTGCCCATAAGTTACGTAGGGAGGCGATATGGTCGAGGAGGTCAGCCCCACTAGTGTATGTGGCGTTTCGAAGGATCTTCTCAGCGTTAGCTGCCGCGAGCTCAGAGGTCCTACCATAGGTTTCTTGGAGTGAGTTCCAGGCTTCGGCAGCTGTTCCATCCATTCTGAGCCCCATACCGACAGGATTGTTGGTGTTGTAGGTGATGAGTGCGAGGACCCATGCGTCTCGTATCTCCCATTCTTGGACAGAGGGAGACGTTGAAGTCCATACTGTGGGCTCGATGGGGAGCGCATCAGGATGAAGCGTGGATGCTTTAGGAGTAGAACCGTTGAAGTATCCTCGAGCGCCACGAACCCTCACGGCCATAGAGATGCGGTTTTTGAAAGCAGTAAAGTTTGTGCCATCGAATTTTTCGGAATCGGGAAACGTAGGTGGACTGTTGTTCGATGAAGTCATAGTGTAATGTGTTGTGTGGTGGAATGAATGTGTGTGTGTGTGGTGTGTGTGTGGTGGAAGGAATGTGTGTGTTGTGATGTGGAACGTGAAAGTGTGAGTCGTCGAATGAGTCTGATGCTTCGTGAAGCGCAAGCGGGAGCCCAATAACCTGTAGAGTTTAACGAAGTAAGTAAACCTTAGTGTCCTGACACGGGGTGTTAAGACGACTGAATTGTACCTGTAGAGTTTAACGAAGTAAGTAAACTACAGGTATAAGTTAGTTATGAGGTAAATGAGATGTAAGTAACCGGCTCACCCTTAGTGTCCTGACACGGGGTGTTAAGACGACTAAGGGTGCCCGTTTGTCGATACGTAGGATATATAGTCAGTGAATAAGGTTCAGCATAAAGACTGGCAAATAATGGGGGGATAGAATAAGAGGCGACACATGGTATCGTGGCGTATAGAATAAGCGAAATCTAAATAAAGAGATCATGCGTACAAAAGAGGAAACATGCTGTATTGGGTCTTGATCAAGTCAATCTCCAACACATGTTTTATAATTAGAAATTTATCTTATCTAATCAGAACAAACATAACCATTTTCTATCCAAATAAACAAAACCGGGCTCAAACGACGCTGTTGAGCGGCTGGCAATTATGTTCATCGGGGACCTCGGTGATCTCAAATAAACCCTACGTTAGGTGCCCATGAACTCGTTTCTGCCATCACCCAAGCATGAATAAATATCCTGTCCATCAACATTCAACTCCATTGTTGTGACAAGCTGCCAGGCCAATATTGCCGCCTCGTCGCCGCCTTTTTCGGACCTCGATCTCCAACGAGTGCACCAGAAATATCCGAGACACCAACTCTCCAAAGTTCAGGTGGCATGAAGCTGGAAATTGCAATGATGGATACACCACTTATTATAGTTAGCTTAGAGGTTGGCAATGCTCTAGTAAGACACTGGGGTTGCTGGGTTTACCAGTAAAATGACAAAAAAAGTTTGTCAAAACCAGGGATTGAACCCATGACCCCCTGCAAGATCTTGAGGAATGCCACACATTCCCGTTACGCCATCAGAACTGATGGTGTTGATTGTATTTGATCCAGTATGACCAGTGACAGACCTTAGGCGACTCTCTTGCAAATGATGTGTCCACATGGGTCATATTGGATCAATTACAGTGAGTGCCGTTAGTTCTGTAGTCTAGTGGGAATGCGTGACCCGTGTGACCCTGCTGAAGTTATCGCAGGGGGTCATGGGTTCAATCCCTGGTTTTGACAAACTTTTTTTGTCATTTTACTGGTAAACCCAGCAACCCCAGTGTCTTACTAGAGCATTGCCAACCTCTAAGCTAACTATAATAAGTGGTGTATCCATCATTGCAATTTCCAGCTTCATGCCACCTGAACTTTGGAGAGTTGGTGTCTCGGATATTTCCGATGCACTCGTTGGAGATCGAGGTCCGAAAAAGGCGGCGACGAGGCGGCAATATTGGCCTGGCAGCTTGTCACAACAATGGAGTTGAATGTTGATGGACAGGATATTTATTCATGCTTGGGTGATGGCAGAAACGAGTTCATGGGCACCTAACGTAGGGTTTATTTGAGATCACCGAGGTCCCCGATGAACATAATTGCCAGCCGCTCAACAGCGTCGTTTGAGCCCGGTTTTGTTTATTTGGATAGAAAATGGTTATGTTTGTTCTGATTAGATAAGATAAATTTCTAATTATAAAACATGTCCTGGGCAGTCTGATTTGTGAAATCGACGCTGTTCGAGCGGCTGGTTTTAGGAGCCTGGATTGTATGGTGAGTGTGTAGGAGCTCGACAACGACAGGCAGTGGTGGCCAGATCAGGCCAGATCAGGCCAAATCAGATAGGTTGCCTGACCAGGGGGGTCGGAAATCTCTGACACGAATGCGGGCCGTACCAGTCACATTGAACGGCCGGCGCTTGCTTGTTTTTCTCGCCTTCTCGCAGTCTCTCATTCATGACTCTATCAAATCTTATTACGACGGTACCCAGCTTAGGCTATCCTGGAAAAATAACCAGCGCTTGCTTTGTCCTTCTTTTTCTCGCGTTCTGGCTGCCTCTGATAAGCTCGTTCATGACTTCATCAAATTTTAGTACAACGGCGAGAACTTCTCTTGGCAGCTTCAATGTTTCTCTAACGTCCCAGGCTGGTTTGGATATTCATCTTGGTGCAGCTTCGTGATGGTACTAAAGGTACGTTGCTACATAGAGCAGCTCAAGGAAGTGCGTACATGTGCAGCAGATCTCCATAATCTATACGCTCCAAGCCTAACTACGCGCTCCAGTTCAAAATCGAGCAAAGCAGAACGCGGACGACGGAACCTTCGAGTTATAACCCTGAACCACTACGCTGAACTATTTCGCGCATTCCCAACGCATTCCACGCATTAGGTCGACATCGAATCTCCCCATTTCAAGACTTGGTGCCGTCGCGTAATATTGATGATATTCGGGTCGTCCACTCCTCGCTTCAAGTCCAAGTCCATTCCTGGCTAATGACATCTATTATCAGCCACGAGCCAAAACAAGTATGGTATGTTTTTTTGACTTGCATAAAAGGCCTCGCGCTGATCATACAATCCCCCAGCAACTCGAATTCGAAACGCTACTACTATACCTCCTCCTCTCACTATGCAGCTCATACGTGTATTCACCATCTCAGCCATTCTCTTCGCAGCAGGTGCCTCCGCCGCTGCCGTCGACAGCCGTCTCTCTCTCCGAGACGACAGCGCACTCACAGCGCCCGCGTGCAAAGCCGACGCCACCAGTGGGGTAAGTGGGACTGTTTCTTTGTGTTTTTCGATAGGACATTGGCTGACTTGGTTACTTAGAAATGTGTCAGCAAAAACGATATGTTAGGGGGGCTACTAGCTGGGGAACAAGGAAGGAAAAAGAAGCCAGGGTTGTTGGGCGAGGTGCTAAATGGGTTGCTAAAAGGGTTGCTTGGTAGGCCACACAAGGGCTGATCTTCGAGGATTTAAGGTGATCGATATGTACGGCTGGAGGGGACCCGTCTATTGAATGTGGAGAAATATAACGAAAGCGCAGGAAGACGACACGGCGTTGGGAAACCGCGTGATTGAGTTCTGTCCTTTAAGGTTGGATATGCCACTTGCTGGCGAACAGATCTCTGATTGTTGGTGAATTGTGGCATCCTTGGACCTTAGTGACCAAGGCGATATTGCGGGGAATTCGAAGGCAGAGCTAGGGAAAGAAAATTGTATTCCTGTAGAGTACGGACCACGTCTATTAGAATGAGACACTTATGCGAAGAGGGTGGACATCGTCGTGGTCGCTGTTGACGAAAGAATTAGTAGAGATTCAAGCATCAATGACTGCTCGGAATTTGCTGGCCACCCCTTCAACCAGGAGACGCTCGGGGTGGGGTGGGGGTTATGTAGGATAGTTGATGACCATCAGGGACACTATGTTTGGCTCAGAATCTGAGCAAGTCCCACATGCATCGACTCCATCTACCCGTTCCCCACTGATATTTCCATCGCTCTCGCTGCCCCTTCTCTATCCAGTAACCCAAACTCCACCTCTGCTGCCGCCATCGCATAATTAGTTGGTCCACGGGTCCACTGCTCCATCATGTCCATGAGTAGCCGCCGCACACGCTTTTCTACCTTCAAGTTCAACCCCGCACCCCTGCGCGACGTCGACTTCCCGCGGCCGCCCGGACATTCCAGAATTGACTTCTCCCTAGAGGACAAGCCCGTCATCGATACCTCGTTTTCCACCTTGCAGCTTTGCTCCATTTGAGGGTAATTGTATACTTACACAAACGATTCAGATGCTAGATGTTCAGCGGTTCCAGCTAACTGCAAAATTGTAGGCGTCTTATTGCGTGTGATCATGAGGTGGAGCTATGAGGAGCAATTCACCATTTCAAGCAGGCGCCACTCGATGTGAGCGGGTGTCTCAGACGCCTACAATTTTGCAGTTAGCTGTCAGCGTTCGTGTTGATGCAACGTTGATGGGGCGTTTGAATCTGAATCTGATGTGAGGCCGTAAGTAATGAGGGAAGATGAAAAAAGTTTCTCTCTGCCTGGGAGTCGAACCCAGCTTTCGCGCGAAGCACAGGCCACTCGTGGATGACAAGCGCGTGTACTAACCGATATACTAGCAAAGACATTTCAAACGTGTCACCTGTCTCTTTATAAACGTTGACCAGTCCAAGTCGATTGTAAGCTATGGCTTGTACGAGATTCCTTCCACGTCTCTACGAAGCCCGGGTGCTGCAGGATGCTGCGGTTCAGTGACCCGGTGATCGCAGCCTGTGTAAATTGGCACACGTTCTCCCACGTCGCGACGAGGCAGTGTCCTAACGAGTCAGCAGGACTCTCCTTAGCAGATGTCGGGGCGACGAAAGTTCATGCATCTTCTCGACAAGCGTGCTCGAGTCAGCCTGCGGAGATCGCTACACATCAAAAAACATGAGCACACGGAGACCATATGGGGAGAGGCGGGCGCACCGATCAGCCCCGCACAGCTGCACCCATCGTCTTTGCTCTCAACTCCCTGTACTCTAGGCGGTTCGCGTTCAGAGGGGTGTTAAAGCGGCATGATCGACGGGTGGTGCTACAAAAGCCGACACATCGAACGTCAAAACGGGGTCGCCGGTGTGATCGAGCAGTGTGATAAGGCGCCCGACGATCGGGTCGAGGTACGGCAGCAGAGACTGCGGCTTGGGAATGGACTATGTTCGTTCACGAGTCAGCAGAGGAGGAAGTGAGGGAAGGAGGGACCCACCTTGGGTCCTCCAGTATCGGGACGAGCACCGCGAAGAGCTGCTGAGAGTATTTCGACTAAATGATCTCGATCTCCGTTGACATGCGAGTGAGGTATGCCTCAAGGCCGATGTACAGCTAGCCTCTGTGAAACAAGTATCAACTCAGGCTCAGGAAGGAAGGCGGATTTGAAGCAAGAGGACGTACACAACTCGGCAACACCGCGAGACAACACGGTGGCGGCGGCGGCCAAGTCAGCGGGGACGTAGACGGCTTCATCGCAGCGATGAAACTCTGCGTGGTATGCTAGTGCCTGTGAAGATGATCAATACGACGTGAAAATGCGCTTGGAAGTGACTTACCCATGTCTCTGGAGAGAGTACATGTGGGCTAATAACCGACGGCAGAGATAACATGACTGAGAAGGGCAGCCATATATCGAACACAGATAGTCGAGGGTGGAGACAACTACGAGTCAGTATGGTCTGAGCTCGAGAGCGATGGTGGTCGTCACTGGTGGTCGTGGTGAAGAAAAATACCACGTGCACAATGGAGGCCGCAGTGCCGGCCTTACGGGCCGGACTTCTCCTTGACCAACTTCAACAACGTTGACGCCGAGTTGACGCTTGACGCGTCTTGACACTCTAATGCTTTGACGACTGTTCGAACTACTTCAAATCTCACTTCACTAGAACGACGACTCTTGCCTACCTGGCATCATTTTTACTTGCACAGAACAGTGTGGCACGATATTTACTTGGCGCTATCTCATTATCACCTATCCTTCAACAAGCTCTCGAGTCGTTTTATTTATCAGAACTCGGAGGGACGCGTTCCTGCCCGACTATCTTTCCCAAGGTAAATAAAAATATCAAGACGTGCTGCGGATTGAAAATCTTGATTTAGATTTGATGCAGGGCGGAAGATGTTCTTCTGTAAGTACCTTGAAGCCACTGCAGGGTAAGATAGCGACGGCCGCAGCTGATCTGCAGGACCGGAGTCTGGAACGATGCTTCCCCTTCGCCTTCGCGATACATCCCCCGGCGGCAAAAAAGTTTCAAATCCGCACTTCAAGTTGCCATCATCCTCACTGGCAGGCTCGTCCTCCTGGTCCCCCTCATAAGAGATCGCACGTAACACCCGCTCCGAGCTCTCGCATTCCTCGCACGACACCTTGGACTGTGTATACAAACCTCAAGGTGTGCCCTTGTTATCGCCGCCACCCACGGGTTGCGTGGGTTATGTCAGTGATTTGATGAATATTTGCTGCAGACAACCTTCCTCCCGCCCTCTGCCAAGTGCCTCCCCTCACGGCCCGTTACTCAAGCTGTACTGGCGTATTTCTCGGAGAACCCTTCCAACCTCTTTCTTGTGTGTGTGCCGTTTTCGTTTTCCAAGTGTATGATTTGGCATCGTTCTAATGTCTGCGACAGATACACACAGGGAGCTTACTATCTATATCCATCCCATGATACGATCAGTCAGGCCGCACCACCCCTCGTCCGGACTCCGCGCCACGGAATTGGGTCCGCCGCAGCCTTCGAAGGATGCGGATGCGGCATAACGTAAGTCTGAGTGCCTGACATATGGCGTTGCCAAGTGCGCGGCCGTTCCCAGGTCGATCGTAACGGGTGAGCCTTGTATGAGGGAGCTTCCTCTGGTGTTCAGTCTCTGCAGACAACCTTCCTCCCGCCCTCTGCCAGATGCCTCCCCTCACGCCTAAATTAACACGGGGTATTTATCGTAGAAAACCCTTCCATCCAACCGAGTCGTGCCGCTCTTGTGTATTCTTGCGTGTGTGTGTGCCGTTTTTTTTCTTCCGTTTCGGCTTTTCAAGTCCGGTCGGTGTACATATGGATCAGTGATTCGAAGTTGGGCATCATTCTAATTTCTGCGACAGTCTACAAACCTTGGCGTTTTCTATCGTCCCGCGCCACGGAATTGAATCCGCAGCCTTCGAAGTGCCGCGGCCGGTTCCCAGGTCGATCCGTCATGGGTGTGTATGAGGGATCCTACTCCCATCTGGTTAAGATTCTAAATCTGGTGTTCACTGTCCAGTGTTCAGTGCGTGTATTTATCGGTGGCGATGACCGGTTCATCGGGATGGCTGCGCTTTGTGTGCCTGTGGTGATACCAGCGCTTATGATAATCTACCCGTAACGTCGTACTTAGAGCGGCTTGGCACTGAGTCAGGACTCAGGAACGGCGTGGCAGAACCTGAGGAAGGTACTAGGTGCTGCGCGTGCGATAGGTGCGGTCACGGCTGTCTACGCGGCGTAAGTACTTCCTCGCGGCGGGGTTCCAAGTTACACAAGTTCTTTTCCAGAAATAGTACGGTGTGCGGGAAAATGTTCCTCCATTCGAGTTGAAAATAATTTCGATTGGAGGGGGGAAGCCCGAGGCACGGGTTGGTCGACTCGGAGCGACGGCTGGGGCTTGATGTTTTTGACCGATTTCTCATGGGTGCGTAAGACCGGACGCGGGCTGGGGCGGACGGATGTTTAGCCGTTTTCGCGGCATCGTTCGGCGTAGGGTATTGCCCACCATCGCGGCGCTTGGTAACTAAGCCGTAGGAAAAATCTGCCAAGGAAGGCAATTGCAAGAACTGTTGCAGTGATTCAGATTATGGAAATGACATACTTGCTGCGGCGTACTAATCGAATGGAAGTGAACCCAACCTCCTTTATTATTAATGACTTTATGACTATGATTATCACCACGATGCCTTTCGCCCACCTCAGGCCCTTTCGCGTGCGGTCCCTTACTGTCCCCGCTGTGCTCATATGCGTCATTCTCCTGCTATACTTCACATGGTTCGATTCACACACCCGCCCGCAGCTCGTCCTCGTTCCCGTTCCATCCCCACCACAATCCGAGACAACAACAACACCATCACTATCACTATCACCGCCGCCAATACCAAAGCCCCCACGCATCCTCCTCGTCTCCGCCCTCTTCCCACTCTCCCACTCCAAACACTCACAAGAGGACTACCGCGCCTGGCTCGCCCACTTCCTCGGGCCTACCGGCGTCCACTCCGACCTCTACTTCTACACCACCCCCGCCCTCGCCTCCCTCATCCTTTCCCTCGCCCCCCCAAACCGCACGCATACACTCACCCTCAACACAACCTACCCCACCCCCTTCTCCATCCCCCCGCTCGCCGCGCACGAAGCCAAGTACACGCAGATGCACGCCTGGGACCGCGAGCGGGCGAGACACAGCCCGGAGCTATACGCCGTGTGGAACGCGAAGCCGTGGCTTTTGGAACGAGCCCTCGGCGACTCGGGGGTTGAGTATGATTATGCGTTTTGGACTGACGCGGGGTCGTTTAGGACGGGGCATGCGTACAGGGCGTGGCCGGATCCGGGACGCGTGGAGGAGGTGTTTAAGGCTGCGAGGAGGGAGATGGGGGGGAGGGGGGATCCGGTGTTTTTTCCGTTGGAGACGTTGCCGGGGAGGAGGGAGTATGCGTGGACGCCTGAGATGGGGCCGGTTGATGTGGATTTCAGCGAGGGTGAGTACGGCTTACTCTTCTTCGACTTTCTTTTCTTTTCGTTTCGTATTTGGTATGACTATGACGTTCGGGCTGCGGCGGCGCCTCCGCCACGGTCACTCTCGGCGCTGGAGAAAGTTGTGATGGCGGCATTTGTCAGGAGGGAAAGCCTGGACTCGATGTATGCGGCGCCTGCAGTACAACCACGTGTCCTTCACCTCCCGCTCCCCTGCCTCTGGTCTCGTTGACACCACCGATGAAGCCTCCAAGAACATAGATCGATGACGATGATGACGATGTTGAGTTGACGTATAGCGACCCTGACAATGATTTCGTGATCCGGCCCGACCGGCGCAGTCCTCGTGGTTGCCGTATGTTTTTTTTCCCGTCACCAGTCGATGCCGCCTTCGCCTACATCACTTCTTCCGCACCAGCCAACCAATTCCAGTTCGATGAGCTCTAGCAAGAGCCGATTGAACGCCATGTTTTCTTCATTACCACCCAGGAGATCCCCCGCGCCCATAAGCTGTATGCTCGTTGTCGAGCACAAGGAATACCATATATGTGAAGAATTCCACGGCGTTCTAGGCAAGGAGCTACTGCACTCGATTCCTTGGTGTCCGTTGCCATGGTTTCGCGTGAGAGAGAGAGGACCCGACCACCATGGCACGCACATCTCCGCAGCCTCAGCCTGTCTATTATATGGCCAGCTCCGCACCGGCATGTTGCTAGGCTGTCGTATGTTCGATTCTGGGGGTGGGAGAAAGGGCGGAGGATACGAAACTGATGGAGTACATGTTGGTCATGCTCAAGAACCATGCTGGTGGCGTCACGGTCCAGAGAAACCGTGTGTTTTTTAGCTCATGGGATACAACAATTCGATTTCTTTTTTGTCTCTTCGCCTTCATCGATTCCTCGTGCTGGCCAACACCTCCACCATCATCCTCCCGTCATCTATCCTCGTGCTCTTCAATCCGTCTAGTTGAACTCGTCATTCAGCATTTCCCACCTCATTGTTCCAGCTCCATTACCATTATCATCCCCGGCTACAGATACGACGGACAGAGTGGGGAGAAAGTCGTTTTTTGGTGCGCAGGGGGTGAGGGAAGGGCAGAAGATGTGGGGACTCGTGGGAGCGTCAACTTCAAGACCCATGCTGGTGGCGTGATGTTCTAGGGAACTGTGCTTTTTCAGCCTCGAGGGATACAACGATTTCTTTTGTTTGGTCTTTTTTCCCCCGTTTCATCCCATCCTGCTGGCTGCGGCTGCGCTCTTATCATACTGGATCCGCCCATCTATCCTTGTGCAACCCGACTCTGCCTCACTCGTTATTAAGCCTTTTCACCTCGTCGTTCAAGGCGACGGACGGGGGTGGGGAGCGAATCGTTTACTGGTGCGCGCCGCGCGGGAGCAGCCGGGACCTCTGCTTGTGGTGGTTTTTGTGTCGCTTAAGGCGTTGCGGTTCTCGATGTCTGCCAAAAGGGACGAGAAGTCGTGCACAGTGCCCTGACTTCCTAGGATGGCCTGGACTGGAGGTGTAATCGACGTTGGTTGTTCCTGGTCGACCCCTCCTTCGACGGCGGGCGGTCGTATCGTTTTCCGGGGTTGGAGTTCACGACCCGACGATCGCCCTTGTTTCTTCATCCAATCCATCTTCTGGACCAGCTGTGTGGATCAACAACGTTGGTCGTTTCTGGCTCGACCCCCTCTGTCGATTATGGCAGGTGGCCAAATCCATCATCCGGGCCCATCGATCAAGTTGGATTTTCACGACCAACGCATAATCATATCGAACGCCCTTAACCTTTTTTCCTTCAATCTTTCTTTTTTGGCTGTTTCCTAGTTTTCCCCCGCTTCGACGATAACTGACCCTACCACTCCCACCTCACAGGCTCGTTCTTCGGCTCCACCCCGGCCGGCATCGCATGGTACACCCGCACATTCTACGCTGCACACGACCACTACATCTCCACCGCCCCGCCGCCGGGGCCGGACGACATGCACCCGCACGCACCACCCAAGACATACTCAGACTCGACACAACCCCCGTTCCATTTCGTAGGGAAGGACCAGACGCTCATCAACGCGATCATGTTCCAGCACCCCTCGCATTTCTTTGGTGTGCTCGCGCCGCTGCGCACCGCACTTATCCCGCCCTCCTCCTCTGCGCCAGGGAAAGATGAAGAAGAAGAGACGCCGTACGCGCTAACGCTCCCAGCCGCCCTCACACGCATACACACATCCCTGCGCGCCGCGGTCGGGCAGGGGTGTGCGGTGGATTGGTATTACTACCAGTGGTGGCTTGCGTCCGAGGAGGAGAGGCGCGCGACGGAGCGGGTGAGGGGGTGGAGTACGGGTTCGGATGGGACTGGGTGGTTGGGCTGGCTGGGACTGGGGCAGGGGACGTGTTGGGAGACGCGGGTGGTGGGTGTTGAGGGGGTGTTGAGGGGGTTGTTTGGGAGGCGGTGGGTTGAGGAGAGGAGAGTGAAGGAGGTGAATGGTTAATTTATGGGTGGGTATGATGTTTGGGTATTATGTTTATTATAAAACATTGATAGAATACTGTACTTTAGGCTTTTTGTAATGGAATATTGTCGATACTTGTACTGTCGCCAACCACTATCAGATGGTCGGTGTACGGAGAAGCGTCGATCATTACTTTGATTTGCTGATCTTCTCGCAAATGTGGTCGCCAGTTTGATTTCACATATATGTTAACAATCATGTGGTGTTCTTACAGAGTGGGGGAAACTGAGAAATGCTGTTGAGCTGCGGATAAGTATAACGTGTGGAGAACGCGTCGGGGAAGCGTCCATCAACGTCCTTTTTGCTGATGCTTCGGGCTCCCCTTGTCGGGACCGCCCGTGGGTATGGAACAAATAGTGGGGCAAAAGTCAGATTTCAGCACAGGTTGACAAAATTTGGGTAATTTACCTACAGGTTCAGCACAAAATTCGTTAGAATCAAGGCATGTTCCAGGAAACCGGGCATTCTGCATGCAGGTTTTGCGAAAAATTTGCTTCAGGTTGTAAATCAATTGTATGCATGTTCACTACAGGACATGTTCAAGGTGGACAGGGTATACATGTTTCAAAAATTATGTACATGTTGTGAATCGTTGTATGTATAGCACACATATGGCACATATAGTGTCCAATAAATCAAGGGTACGTAGCTTGCACATTTCAGAAAACCTGCACAACTCCAGTGAAAAACGCACAGCTTCAAAGCAAGATTAAAATTTGACACAGGTCAGTCGAGGGTGAAAAAACACCCAGCTTGTTGGGGAGCTGATAGGCCTTCGACAGTCGACTAGAAATTGGATAGTTTTATACCAATTCTTCCAGTCCGTCCCAAATAAGTCAATGGTCATAAACTACTATAGGCGAGCTCGACTGACTCTCGGTGAATGTCTGAAGTTTCTAGACTTACTAGACCAAGAAGGCAAGGGGATTAGGACCAGGTCTTTCAACTGCAAGGTACGCTAATAATAATGTCGGAAATTTCCGAAGTGGTAAATAACCTAATATAACCCACGCGACCGACTTAACCAGACCCTAGGGTTATGACCTCATCATAATCAGTTATAATCAACACTGACTTTTTACCTATTTATTCACTATTGATCTCCAGGCTTTGGATATAGAAACATGCTGTACCGCACATATTTCTAAGCAATACAAGTACTGTAAGGGCAACCTTAGGGCCGGTCGACTGGACAAGAGTCAACGGGCTGACAAGGGGGATCCAAAGTATTTATTAAGTGATACAGTAGGTAAGAACTTAATAATAAACGAGTTACCTGACA
>JABCKH010000114.1:0-38432 GCA_018851285.1 Lyophyllum semitale | reverse complement strand
GGCGTTAGAATCGGAGACTGAAAATATGGTCAGGTGATGAGCCACAACCGCAACCACGGCGGTCTTGGCTCAACTTTTGGGGTCCGGCACGGACACCAAAAAATCTGTTATATTTGTGCATGTTTGGTCCTCCCTCAAAATTGAGCTCATCGTGGTCGTCGAGCTCTGCGGCTTCATTCATCTATAAAATTGTATGCATTCTTGTACATTTACTATCCTGTACACATACAAGCATAATAATACACATGTGACATGTTTTCCGGTATTATCTGGGTTCCCAGGGATTCCGTTCAAAATCATATTTATGGGATTATGTTGGGGGTAAAATATTCAGGCATTAATGAATAAGGCAACAAATAATTTATATCTAAGCTGGTTTGATATCTACAAAAGATTTACCCCCAACATAATCGCATAATTCATATTTTATGAGGTTTGGCCAATGCCATTTGCTCAGAAATGTGTTGTGGATGCGTTTGACGAGGGGGTACCATCAACAACCACAACTTTGGTCAGTGATGGCAGGTGGGAAAATTACGTCGGAGTCGAAATTTTCGCGGAGGCCTGCCGGCCCCCACAACTTTGAACGTGGCTAGTGTAGGGGGCTTTGTTTTTGTGACATGAGCTGTATTAGTCAGTACTTGGACGCACTAGCAAGAAATGTTGGGTGGTTCTGAAATAGGGGGTGGTAGTCTGGTTTCCAAACAACGATGCTTATATTATTGGGCTCCAATGTTGGTGGGGGAGTGGGCCAGTGGTGGATGCAAGTCCTTCCTCAATAGCAGTCTGATTTCCGGTGAGTATTTCCAGTGAGTTGCAGGACTCATAACATTTTGCTGTTACATAGCTGGAAAGGGAAACAAATATGATATGCATTGCACGAGAATCGAGATCGTCAACTGACAACATCAATGATGTGTCGCAGCGGTTCCGAAATGAAGCAGTAGGTGAAGCACTTTCAAGGACTTTCAAGGATTGGTTATCACCTAGTCATCTAATAGTTATTACGAATACATGCATCCATGACAGTCTAAGACCTGCCAAGGATATTCACTCACTTGAAGCCCCTGCGCATTTCTGATTGTCTTTTTGAGACATCCAAAGAGACCCCATCCGCCGGTTCATCGAAGGATGTCGAACTGGCAACTGTAGATCGCGTCATCTCTCGCTCGCATTGAACGGGGAAAACAGCTCATGATCTGGATAGATAGGCTTGATATAGAATGAGTGGAAGGGGGTTGATCGATGGAGAGGGACTTAAAGCTTAAAGAACCAAGCGCAAATCGAGGAGGGCAATGCGCCAACTTCCGAACTCCCATGATATGATAGTCGCCATTGGATTGGTGAGACGAAACTCGGCTATCCGCGGTTGACCCATGGGTAATATTTACGTTGGAAAGGTAAACGTTGGAAGCAGAAATATATGTTACTCACGGGAGGCACGATGGCCAATATCATTCGCTAGAAGACGTTGCAAATGGGGAACACCGAGGATCATGGTAAAATGCGGAAGCAAACGTGCGTTCGAGGAGATGCCGTAGATGGAATATTTTGACAGAACCCAAAACCCCCGAGGCAGGATGACCACGATTGAGAAGATAAATGTCCCGAAACGTTTGCGAAATTACGGAGTCTTCCGGGGTCTTGAGCACGTGGTGTTCTTGTGATATCACCACCTCGAAAAGTTGGACAGTCTGCCTCGTCCCTTCATCGTCCCAGGTACGTCGCCTATTATCCTTTTTGCTTGTTTTATATAAATTCTCGGTCTGCCAGCCCTGCCTTTCCTCATTTTCCTCCTCAATTTACACCTCCTGGCCGTTCTTCTCGACCGAAAACCAACAAATCAGGCCCAACAAGTGCATCGCTTATCTCTGGCATTCCTTCAGATGCCTGAAGATCAGCACGCCGGCGACAGCCCGTTGTCGACTACATCATCAGTGGCTGACACGAAGAAATTCAAGCCACCGTACATACACTTTCCCCTCTCTCCTCCAAGCTCCGGCAATGCCACCGCCCTTTCTTCGCCTCGCCTTGTTACCCTTGCACCAGAGTCTATCGAAGTTGTTGAAAAGCTGCTAGCTTCCGATCAGACGTTTCATCACCCTCGCTCTCTCACCTCGAGCATTCCCTGGCGGTCGCAATCCAATGGAAATGCCACAGACTCCGACAGCTATACCACCGAGAAATCATCTCATCTTACCTTCGCCACCAAGCGGCCTCCACGCAAGGCTGAGAATCGTGCTTTGACCTTGCCTTCCAATTCATCGGGACTGGAAATCGCCACTGCGTACTCGCCGTTACAGAGTGTCCGACAACTTCCTCGAAGGTCCAACTCGGCGTCGTCCTCTTCATCTTCTTCACCTCCTTCTAGTCCAGAAGCAATTCCAATGCATCCTCCAACGGCTGGCATTGGACGCAAGGTGGCCGCGACGTTACAGCTTTTCAAAGAGACGACAGGTGCGGACGATGCGAAACCAGGGGAACCGTCGTATCGAGTTGAGAACTCAACGGGAACAACGGAAGTTGCAGAGGCACAGTTCGAGTTTGTAAAGCGGTCGGAGTGGTCGGACTGGGAGGCTGCCGCGGTCAGAAGGGAGAGAAGCTCGACAGTCCTTGAGCGAGTGAGGACACGAGACAGCACGCGGGAAGATGGTTCTCGTACAAGGGACCTAAAACTTTCGACACGAGACCCCAGTGCCGGCGACGTGGCTCAATGGCGAAAGGAAGCTGGGACGAGGCAGGATAATGGACGCGGGAGGCGGCGTGAACGCGCTGCCGAAGAAGTTATTGGCGACATGGGTGTCCTGTCTGATCTGTCTATGTCCGTCAATACTACGTTTCATGAACCGCCCTCTCCCTTCATTCGTCCACGGTCGCGTGCTTACCCTCCGTCGCCCTCTCCGTCGCGTTCCCCTGCAAGCCGTGCTGCACAAGTTTTGTACCATCCCCAGCCCGTAGAACCAATCCAGAGACCCTCGCATCCTCGAACCGCCGCTCCAGACCGTGGTGGAAGGCAAACAACCCCATGTCACTCGAGATCTCCCACTCCGATTCAGACTCAAGCACCCATTCCTTTGCACGATCGGGCTCCGGCTTCTCCTCAAGAGTCGACATATTTTTCGCCGTGGTCGACTGATGATGAGTCGACTTGGGAAACTGCTTCGGCTACGACATCTACATCCACTATATCTACTCATTCACCCTCCACACTTCTTTCCTCCCAACTTGAGACCTCAGCTGAAGAAGCGCATGATTTATCACTAAAGTATCCGAGGAATGGCCACGGGCACCGCATAGATGGTGCAGGAGAGGATAGCTCATCGGAAATTGACTTCGATCGCGACACGCATGAAAATTTACCACACATTCCTCTCCGCCCGTTCCGCAATCAGGTTGGTGGTCATAGTGCCATTTACAAATTTACCAAACAAGCTGTATGCAAGGTTCGCAACACCCTTAGATTTTATTTCTTTAAATCGGACTTACGCGATGTACTTCACCTTTTCGAACTTAGCCTCTTGTATCACGCGAAAACCTTTTCTACGAAGCTGTGGAACGGGAAGCCCCCCCTCTCCTAGACTTCATCCCACGATACCTGGGTGTTATGCTAGTCAGCTATAGACGCGTCCCAAAGGGCACTAATGGATCACGAAAACCGTCACCGAGCTCTCCTCGGTCATCTTCGACTCGTTCTGCTATAAGGCACGCAGCCACGGATGCGACACTCCACCCCACCAGGATTGCGATCCCAAGACGTCAATCCCGTTCACCAATACAGAACAACGAAAGTGATACCGATGAGGCAGAGATGCCGGAGGTCGCACTAGATCGCAATCGGCACATAGTACCAGAATGGATGCTGCGTGGCAGCAGGAATCGCTCCCTCTCGTACTCCGCGCTCAACGGGTCTGCGACTGTCGCCAGGAGACAGCTACGCCGAAGTTACCTTAATCCAGGGACCGCATCGAGTCCTGACCTTGCCTCCTCAACTCCAGCCTTAAGCGGTATAACGCGAGGCAAGTCAAGCCCACTCGCAGGATATTCTCCCTTCGCGTCGCACGAGATCGACGCTCCGACCCCCGTCAATTCACCTAGTCAATCTGGACGCGCCTTTCCACCAGGTTTAGGACAACGTCCAAAAACAGAACAGGATGTTGCGATGCATTCAGGATCGGATGACGAGGATCACCATATTCGCCCTCAGTTCCGCGCTTTCCGTTCTGAACGGCCTGCCGGTGCGCCGCACTCGCCGTGGTTTGGTGGCACTGGTTCAACGGTCGTAAATACTCGGTTGAAGGACCACGTTTTCAGCACAGTCTTGCGCCGTTTCCGACGGCGGACGGGAGGTCGATGGGCAGGTTCCGCGAGGACTGAGGATGAAGGGGATGCCGCCGATGGCGAGGGTGACAGCGCTCCTGATCGATCCTTCAAAAGCCGTGTTCGGAGGGCGAAGAAGTTAAAGAATTTGATCCTCGAGGACGACCCACATCGCGACGTTCAATCAGAAGGTGATGCTCCCATACGGCGCATTCAAAGCGATTCCCTGATCAAACTCGATTCGCTGGACTTCGATCGGGAGGGGAATAAGGGCATGATAGGCGTCTTCGAAATGGATCTTAATTCAGTTGACCCGGAACAGCTCTTCCCTTCTCTCACCCGTCGGCGGAGTCGCTCACGATCTTTGGACTCACTCCGACCGACCCTTCACCAGTCGTTCCACCCTTCGGTCCCAGAACACTCGTCCATTCCAGAACACAGCGAGACAGACTCCTCCGTCACACGCCAGAACCATTTTATCCTGATGGAGGACCTGACCGGAAGGCTGAAGTACCCCTGCGTCATGGATCTCAAGATGGGCACACGGCAGTATGGCATGGATGCAACTCCCGCAAAAAAGAAGAGTCAGCGCAAGAAATGCGAGAGAACGACAAGCCGTTCCTTGGGAGTTAGGGTTTGTGGTATGCAGGTAAGGAGTCGGTCTTAAGCACATTCCGCTATGATACTATGATCCTAATAATTTGTCTCAAGGTTTGGAACTGCGTCACCCAATCCTACATAACCCAAGATAAATATAAAGGACGAGAGATCCGCGCAGAAGATTTTGATTCTGTCCTCGCATCTTTTCTCTCAGATGGGCAGCGTTTATTGGCATACCAGATCCCTATTCTGCTACAGAAGTTGTACACATTGGCTCGCATCATCAACCGACTAAAAGGATACAGATTCTACGGCTGCAGCCTCCTCCTTATCTATGATGGTGATCAGGAATCGCAGGAAGCTTTTCGTGCCTCGGTCCTTGAGCATCCGTCGTCCCGCAGCAAACGTGGAGAGTCGTTGGAGCGACGTTCGTTCAAGGCACCCGACCAAATGGACAAGCCTTCGTTGCGCCGATCACATAGCGAGGATCTTCTTTCTGGGTCCGTAGCCAAACGCTCAAATGGCCGAAGGAAACGTGGCGAAGTTAATGTACGCGTTGTCGACTTCGCGCACACAACCACGGGCAAGGATTGGCTTCCTCATGACGAAATCCGCAATCGCCCTGACCACGAGGTCCTCTCCAGCTCTAAAGGCTATCAGGCCGAAGTCGATCCAGAAACTGGACTTATCTACGCCAGGTTCCCCCCGCACTATTCTGACCAACCTGATCGAGGGTTTTTGTTTGGCCTGAAGAACCTTGCAGAATCACTCGAACGAATTTGGAACGAAGAACGCATCCGCAGGATCAAAGCATCTCGAGACGACCCTTCCGTCGTTCCTTACCAACTTTCAGCGCTGCCCACTGAGGGCAAGGAGATCTTCAATGAAATATTCGACGACAATGAAGATTCGGGCATGATTTCAACCTAGGGACTCGTTTTTTACGGTTTAGTTTTTTGTTCTTAGCATCACTCCGCCCACTTATGTATACCTCTTACTTCACCTCAATCTGTATCTCTTACGCATCAACCATAGACTACTTGCATGTTTCACCACATCAGGCTACATATTCTGTACGCAGTTTGACGCACCTCACGGCCGCCCACGCACAGTATTTACTATTTAATAATTGCATCAAAACGTGATAACCTTTTCTAGTCATGTGAAGGCCGAAACACGTTCGCGTCGACGATACCAACGCGACCATCAAAGCTTCAAGTTCGACCACGACGACTTCTCTCGAGCATTTCGTCGTATAGCGGCTCTTCACAAGGTTAAACTCTGTGTAACCCGGGTTCTCTGCAAG
This sequence comes from Lyophyllum semitale, assembly GCA_018851285.1. Taxonomy (NCBI): domain Eukaryota; kingdom Fungi; phylum Basidiomycota; class Agaricomycetes; order Agaricales; family Lyophyllaceae; genus Lyophyllum; species Lyophyllum semitale. The sequence goes on along the minus strand of JABCKH010000114.1, from coordinate 32,209 downwards.
TATTCGGGTGTTGTCGATATCGGCATAGCCAGAGAATGGAAACGGACCTCAAATGCAATCGATTAACATGCCGACAGTCGCTCACTGATAAGGCCGTAGTCGTGCGTTCCTCCTGTGTTGTAATTGAAAATGGAAGCACAGTTCATCATAATCTAGACAACTTGTGCGTGTTTCATCCTTACAGCTTAAAGTCTAGCAGGGATGGTTATGCATGACGCTTGACAGGCTCGCATATATTCTGTGGTACGCTCCCAAATATGTGCTTACTCCAACAGTAGAGACTCTGACACATGTCTGCAAGTCGAATGTGCAAACGAACTATTCAATGCCGCTCGCCTTTGTCCAGGTGCCTCTAATCTCTGCATTTTCGCGTCATAGCCAGAAATTTACTTTTTCCACTTAGCCTGCGATACCACTTTGAGCGAACCGTAAATTTTAACAAGCCCTAGTCCTGTTGTTGCTGATTATATTATTCCATAGCGATGATGTCGTTGTGCGTCTATGTCAAAGCCGAGTCCAGCTTCTTTCATAGCTCGCCATGTCAGGTCTGCTCCCTCCATCCCTCAAATGACTATAAAACTGTGAGAGCCAATGCATGTAACCACCTTCCTATGTTTACTACGGATGCTAGTCGGTTCTATCTGGTCTAACTCCGTCGACTATACTGGAAATATGTTCTCGGTGTGTGATTCCGTGCGGTACACGCTACCCTTTGCTCATTTACTTTTTAGAGCTATTTCGTTCTGGCAGTATCAGATATTTCAAGAAAAGTAGGACATCGTAATTTGTCCTGATGTGTATTCATGATCAATCTGATACCAATATTTTTAAAGTGCATTCCAGCAAGCGGTGGTGCGTAATCTGAACGACAAAAGTGTACAGCTTCAGAAACAACTAGAAAATGTCGTAAGAGAAGGTCAGGACATGTGAATCTATCCACCGGGATCTCCTCTAGTTAAACGTTTTATCTTGTGCAGCGAATAGTGAAATTTCCCTGCTAAATAATAAGACTGCCGGTGAGTATTTTCATCAATCAGAACATATCGCGCCCACCATCATCATATCAGAACTCGAACGCGACCTTGAGTTGGAACGCAGAAAGATCCGCGAGCTTCAAGATGCATCAAGAGATCGGGAAAAAGAGTATCAAAAGCTCAAGGTAGACTATGCGCTTCTCGGCTTTCTAGCTTTGTTCCAACGCACGCTCGACCAGCTTCTGCATGACAAATTCAAACGGAAAGCTCTTCTTGCACCTCACCCCGCCGGGAATGACGGACACCACGGCTTCGGTGGGGTTCTGAACGAAGATCATCAACCGAAACAAAGGGCTTTCGGAATGAACATGGGGAACACTGTCAATCTGGGTGCTGTTGTAGGCGGTATGGAAGCCAACGGGGTTCGTCTGCTGTAGCTGCTTCTATTTCAGCCGTTCTGCCCAGCTTATCTCGTATCATGTCCTATCGAAGATCCAGAGAACCCCAATCGTCACTCGCACGACGACCTTCGCGCCGCAGGGACAAGCACATGCGCAACATAATGTCGGTACCTGGGTTCAACAGCAACCACAGCAAGGCCACATTAGGAATAAGTCACACCGCCAACCATTCGCTGCGCCAACTGAGCGATCGTATCGATCGACAACCGACCATTCCGACAGCGCGAATGAAGTCGAGAACATACTCTTTAATGACCAAAGCGGCGGTCGTGGTCCCGCTACCCATGCTGGATGGACGGCTACGCCTCGTCAACTGCTCCGAGCTAACCAACAGGGTGTCCAGGGTGCCTGGAACTTGATTCAAACAAGACCAATCGCGTCGCTGACTTCTTTGCACATAGGATTTACTGGTAACACAGGACCTCGTCGCACCGCAAATAAATTCAGACCAGCGGTTGGGGTAGGTCGATAAGCAGAGGGTTATCTCTATTGTGCATTGTGCTGTTGCGTTGCGTTATAATTATTAGCAGTTATCGTTAAGTACATGATACGTGTTTGTATAGTTTTGTTGAACACTAGAGTCGATGTCGAATCCAAGCTAATCGTATAAATATAAGTAAAAAAAACCTGCAAGCATTTGCGAATAGGAAAGAGGGAGTGGAAAGTTGCCAGCCAAAGCCTGGCCTTCGGAATATCGGTATGATAGAGAAAAAAAACGAAAATGCAATAAATATCAACATTAGTGAGGGGAGGCTACGGCACCTTGATCGTTCCGTTTTTCTCGTCCTCGAGGTATTGGCCAATTGCCAAGATATCCTGTCCTGCGCGCTGCAGATACCCCGCCAGCACATCGCGGTCCGCATTCGGCAGGAGATGCACAAGCTTATCGACCTGCCGCACAAATTCGGGGTCCGCAACAATATTGATCACCGATTCCGTATTGAGATCATACAGCGACGGACGGCGCCCCAGCACCTCGTCGCGCTCTGAAGGCGGGGTGTTGGACGAGAAGGGATTTGTTGTGGTCATAATAGTCTGGGAGCGTGCCGCGCGATGATTGGGTGCTGCGCGGGGCCCACCAGGCACAGAAGGGGCACTGGCTATGTTGATGATGCGGGGGGTGGCGCTGGCTGGGGGATTCTTGGTGAGAAGTCGGGCGGAGGAGTTGGTAGAGGTTGTTGTTAGAGGGCTTGGCTTGTCTTTCCTGGAGGAGCTCATGCTGGTCTTGCGACCGAGGGAGGCGAAGAACCCACCGCCCGACTTGGAAGTGGGGGTGGATGGAGCGAGAGAGCGGAGGGAAGAAGCAGGGGTGCCGCTCGCCAAAGAGGATGTGCGTGTGGGGTGCGCGCGTTGATTCGCGAGTGCCGGGTAGGGAAGGGCAGGAGGCGTGGCGGGGATAAGGTCCTGTGTTTTGATGGAGAGGTCGGTGGCTGTAGATGCGTCGGGACGTCGAGGGAATGTTGCTTCGGAGATCATGGATGAGCGAGACGTGTGTCTGGGCTGGGGCGTGAAGGTATGCGCGGAAAATGTGACCGTCGGACGATTATTATTTGCTAAAAGTTTACGCAGGTCAGTTGGCCCACAAGAAAAGAGGAGATCAGATATACGTACCTCGTAACCTGGTCTCGACAGTCCAGTCCCCGAGACCAGAATCATACATATACAGTTCATTAATCTTTTGTGCGTAGAGTGTACAACGTTCCAACGAAGTCTTCCGCGTTGTGATTTCAGCGTAAAACATCGCTGGGGGATACTGCGATACAATTTTTGGACGGACTGGGAGGGGCGAGACTATGTGCATAGATGGAGATGGGGTCCTTGACGAGTAGTAGGTGCCCCCCGATGACCGATGTGATTTTGAGAGGGAAGGTGTGCGAGGGAGGGAAAGCCTCTTGAGGTTGGTCGTTAGACTGTTGCGGAAGCTCTTTGGCGGGGGGCTAGGAGTTTCTCCACTATGGCCAATGTATGGTGGCGACCGCGACCGCGAGCCACTCTCTGAAGACACGTCATCGGACGTTCGTCGTCGTGCGGGCGATGATGATAGCATGTCAGCTGTGTTATCGTCGTCTTCTCTCCGTTCTTGCTGCTCCTCGATGGGCTGCATCGAATGTATCACAGTTATGGGAGGCACGTCGTCGTCGCTGGTGGCTTGATTGCTTGCAGACTTTGTATCATCGACAATGTTGGCGTCGCCCTGTGGATGACGTGACAGTGTAACATCGGAATGTGACGCCGTTCGAGGCACGGACGTGTCCGAGTCTGAAGTTGTCGTTGTCGATGTCGAAGCTGAGGGTGAAAAGGCACCTTCACGTCTATGTACTGATTTGGCATGGTGTAATTCTGCCGATCTGGTTAGATACACATGTCAACAATGATGCTTCACCGGGTATCCCAGATGGCAGACAGCACGTACGTTGTTGCCTCGGTCTCTGCAGCTGAATCCTCCAGGGGAACCCCTTTCGTCTCAGGAGACTCGGTATATTTGGGATCTAGACTAGTTCTTGAGGCAAGAGCAGCTGTCACGGAGGGGGGTAACTGTAACGCCTGTTTGACAGCTTCAATATCACCTCTTGGGCGTGCGGAAAAGGGGGAGTTAAGCCGTGGTGGTCGAGGAGGGGCCGGAGAATTTGTGTCAATGTTGAACATGGCTCGAGGAGGCGGCGGTAGCGGCCCTGCAGTGGCATGCACACCTACCCAAATTTGGTGACAGATCAGATCAAAGCTTCAAAAAAACAAATGATAGTAAAATTCAGCTTACCAGGCTGGTAGTGAAGATATGATGTTGTATCTTTTGATGAGAAGGGTATAGCAGAGACGGGTGTTATGTCAACCTCGGAGCCGTCGTTTCGACTCGGGTTATCCCTCCGTCGAAACGGTCCAGCAGAATCCAAACTGATAATTACGGGCGCGGCTACCCGGGCACCAATATCCTTCTCCTCCCCGATTTCGGGCGTGAGGACCAAGGATTTCTGCGTGTCGCCTCTCGTCATGCCTGGCCTCGCATGCTGTACCGGAGAAAGCAGACTGTGTGGTGGATCTGATACATCCGAGATGGTACCTGGGGATGACGACCGCGAAGGTCGAGAGCGCTGGGCGCTAGGCGAATTCAACGCGTCATTCTCGACAAGAATTCGGGGTGCCGCGTGTGCCTCCCTTGAGATTTCCGTCCGCTCAGCGGCCGAAGGTGCGGCATCTCTGGATGGGGCTTTGGCGGGCTGTGGTGCTTCGGATGCAGATCTATGGTGTGCACTGTCGTCACGTGTAGCACCGCGAACGGTTATGTCTCCAGTGGTTGGTGCAGTGGTTGGAGGGGTTAAATGAGAGTAGCTTCTGGGTGCTGCATCAGGAGGAGCAACCAAGGCAAGCCCAGCCAGCCTTGAAGGGATCCCGCGTCGTGAGCGAATGGAGCCTCCTTGGGAATGCCCATCCCTCGACTTGGCTGGTGGCGACTCGTCCGAGGGATCCATTTGTACGATTGCCAACCGTCGACGATCAGAACCTCCGTCTGAGGGAGCCTTCGATCGTCGCGTTGCTTTTGAGGTTACGGAGGAAGCGGCGTTCGTGGAAAAGTCGGTGGTCTGCGAATCAGAGTAGTCTGAAGGTGATGTCGAGCCTCCAGATGTCTGCCTGGTCAATGGCTGTGACCAAGAAGAAGAGTCCTGGTCGCTTTCATCAGCTCGTCCGTCGGCCAGTGATGACTGATAGTACTGCAGGTAAAGCTCGGTGTCCCGTTTCGAGCGTTCACTGTCCCGTTTTGGAGGCTCTAGATCGCGTCTCGAATGCTCTGCGTGCTGCCTGGTATGATCAGAGCGTGTGGAGCGAGAGTTGCCTGTAAGAAACATGATCAGAGATATATACTTGAGGAGGGGTCTCATCCTACTGCGGACCTGAGTTGAACGCGACCTTACCTGTCGATTTATAGGGCCTTGACCCAGAGTAAGTAGAGTCCTTTGAACTCATGGTAAGTAGCACTAATATAGTCAACGGGGGAGATTGACAGAGGGCGGGCTGTTCATGACGACTGAACTTGACAAGAAAAGCTTATAGCCGGATGGTTGTTTCGTCTTGTTTCGACGATCTACCACGTGAGGCTGCTACTTCAGTGCTTGCCTTCACCTCCACTTCTCTGATGTCCGAGTCCATGCACGATTTCCGACCGATTCCTGAGATGCCTAACTGCGAAATTATAGGTCCCGTCGCACATGATCCACTTTCATAGTGATAGCCACCTACAACCTGTGCAGTGGCACTGGAAGATGATCTGCTTAGAACTGATGCGGGCTGTCGAGGCCCCAAGTAGCAACGCTCATCTCATAGAGCCATTCCGATCTCCTATACTCCAGAATTCGCCGAGTAGTTCAAGCATAGAATAATATTAATGTATCGGTGTAGGTCGCGCCATCGTCCTACCCTTGACGATCCGCCGTAGATCTCTATCGACTGGGGCACTCCACGTATTGCTGGTCCGACGACTCGGAGAATCGGACTTTCTTTCAAGGTGGTTCTACGGGAACTAAAGATGGCAAGTGACTCTAGGACTTCTGGTATGTTGTACCCATTAGATCTGCCTCAGGTGTGGATACATAGATCTTCTGGGCTGACTTCACAAATGCATTGAAATGGATCCGGGTAAAGTCAGAATGTTGGTATATGATATGGAAAATCCGAATCATTTCTTATGTCCTTAGTAGTACTAAGTGTTCGCTACAACGGAAATAACTTCCTTCGCCATGTCCTCGTCATAATTGCCTCAATTTGGTTTCCCGCCTTCCCAAAATGGACTCAGCCAAATAAACCGGGCGGGTACATCCATCTGGAAGACAAGTCGGAGACCACATCGGTTATGTCGTCGCATTCTTACGAAGTTGCTCTCTCCGGGGAATTCTTCTCTCGTGACCTCAAGGCTATTCTCAACCGTATCACCCTCCACAGCGAGTCCTCTGCGCCTATGCACACTCGCGAAATTGTCTTCGAACCCATCGACGCGCAGCTTCAACGTGATGCAGGCACCGACCCCATCATTTTAAGGGCAAAAAAGGAACTAACGGAGCCAGACTCTGGATGGTACGTTGTACTAGGAACTTGTGGAGTCACTGGGAGATCACCTCTAAACTACTAGGGTGTTGTATTCGTATCTAAAGCCAGAGTCTGTCCGAGTACATCCTGAGGCGACCGTTCGACCCTGGGCCACTTGTCAAGTCGTGGGCGACGCGCTGAGCTTTGCTGCTGCACTGGGCTACATGTAAGCGACGCTCGACTTCGTGGTCCTCCCCATTTGCTCATCTTCCAATGCAGACGGCGTTCACAGATATATAAGCGTGGCTACGTCTTTCGACGCGGCGCACTAGTTATCGTCATGTTCCAGCAAGAACAGGTGTGTAATCATTCCAACTACCCATGGCATCTCAATATTGACAAAATCAAGGTGGACTCAAGAACACAACAACCCATCCCTGTGCAGGCAGATACGCTCTGGGAAGTCGAAGTCAAAACCGCTGCTCCAATACGGAATACGCAAGAGACTCCGCTAAGCCATTCCGTCAATGCGGTGCTTGAGGTTCAGCTCTTCATGAAAGGCTTGCTCGACCTTCGAAGGCAGGACCTCTAAAGCAGCGAAATCACGCAGGAACGAGGATTACTCAGGCTCGTCCTCGTCTCCCGAGGCACCCCAGTCAACCTCATCATCCTCCTGGAGATTTTCCGTCCACGTCTCACTACCTCGTGCTTGTCGCATCAGCTCCAGTAGGATTGCGGGATCGATCTCAATTTCTTCATCGGTGTCGCCCAACGCATCCTCATCCTCGTCAGCATTCTCGTTCACCGCTCCGGCATCCCCATTCTCATCGTCACTCCCTGTGTATCCACCCAGCATTGCCAGCCCACCCTGCGGCTTTTCCTCATCACTTTCACTCCCATACCCGCCCAAAAGTCCTTTGATTGCCTGCTTCCCTTTCGCCGTAATCTTTCTCCGCTTCGGCTTCGGCTCCTCATCTTCAGGCAGCTGTGTCACCGCCCCCTGCACATCCACTATCGTCCCACTGAACTCCTCCCACACCTCGATTATCGGGAATTCCACAAAATGCGTGTTCCTCAAAAGGACCGCAAGCATCTTGGACGCGTCGAAGCGGTAGTATGCTGCTCTATGTCGGGACTTGTGGTGCACTGCGGCACGCGGGTCGATCTGAGCTGTCATCACGAACTGGGGAGGTATGAATGAGTCGGGGTCATCTGGATCTGGCGAGAGGAGGCGTCTAATCCATTCGGGCGCGGAGCCCTCTTTCTTAGACAGAGCACGGTCCGCGGCTTGGCGCGTAAGACTGAGGAGTGGTGTGTTGATATTATTCCGGTGTGTTAGCAGGACATGTGGTGGACCTGGGGGCTGGGATGATGGGCTGAGCGGGTCGCGGGGTGGGTGGATTTTGAATTCTATAGTCAGAAATGCAGTATGGCTTCTACAGAAGGACAGATGAGGGAAAAGAAATTTGGATGTTATTAAGTTTATGCCTATGAGCAAGCAACGGAGAACACACTTGGGTTCCCAATACGACTGGTTGAGTTTTCGCCGCTCCATTCCAACGGGGAGAATGTCCATATCGATATCCCGCGCCTCAAGCTGCATCTTCAACACATCACGTTTCGTATTACCTCCCGTCCTTCCCCTTCCCCTTCCCCTTCCCTCTCTTCCCCTGCCCTCACCGCCCCTGCCCCGACCACGCCCCGTGGCATCCGTGCCCCGCATTCCATACCCACCTCTGACAATCTCCTTGCCCCAGTCCCCCACACGCCGCCCCATCTCCTCCAGGAACACATAGTCGTCCATCATCGTGCCCCAGCCGTACTTGTTCATCGGAACGTATGCAACCTTGTTGCGCTCGCCGGTGCAGCTTGTTGCGGCTTTGTGGTCCGTGGAGCATGGGAGCGAGCAGGTACGTGTGGAGCAGCGCGGGCAGGTGTAGATCGCGTAGCGGTGGTTGCAGACGTTGCATAGTTGCCTCGCCGGAGCGGCGGCGGAGGTGCTACACTCGAGCTGGGCATGACCCAGGGGAGAGAGGATGTCGACCATGGTGGATGGTGAGTGGCGAATGCAGACCGCACAAGTTGAACAAACTTCAAGCTTCAGGAAGCATGGATTCGAATTTTTCTTCACGTGCACACAAATTCGCGATGGCGTCGAAAGTCGAGACTCGCGATCGGGAGCCTATGTTATGTACTTTACTTACACAGTAGGGAATTTAGCGGTACGCCCCAATAAAGAATACGGGGGCAGATGGGATATACACATGGCTACATTCAATTCTACAAGGGGTCAGATGTGGGTAAAATTTGATTGATACTATAGATACATCCGTTAAAATGTGAGGGTCTCTAAGAAAATGACTAATTAGTTATGGTCTGCTCCTAGAAGAACGACTACATTAGATGTCATCCATGCCAAAGTCAATCTCGACTTTTTCCCCGGGCTTGAATGCAGGGAGGCCTGTAGAGAAACATGAGCAAAGCGAACGACATGGCGGCAGAATATAAGTGCATACCGAGGTACGGACAACCAGCGCATCGAAATGCGTCCCCGAGGAAGCAGCTCCCACAGCTGCTCGTAGCCTTTGGGGCAGCCTTCGCCGCCTGGATCAACCGCTCCCTCTCATCTCGTGCAATCTCCCTGGCCTCCCCATCCACTGAACCATCCAGGAACACGATCTTGCTTGCCTTCCGCTCCTCATCCTCGAGCTCCGCCAGCCCGCATGAGCAGTTCTTGCACGCCTTCTTCCGCCGCGGCACCCCAGCGGTCACAGGCTCACAACTCGGCACGGGCCGCGCCTTATCCGCAGGTGTGAGGAGGGCTTCCGCATCAATCTTGGGAGTCGCCGGCGAGCTGAGGGACCACAGTGCTTTTTTAGTTGCAGGATCAGTCTTTTTGCGGTTCAAGAGCGGCACAGTGGCGGCTTTGAGGGATAGGGAGGTAGCGGTTGCGTGCACCGGCTTCTGTGCAGTGATAGACCCTTCGTCAGTGAGGGTGGAGAGGACCTGGAAGCCGGCAAGTGTAAGCTCTGCAGGCAGGGTCTGGATTGCGCTGGAGAGGTTGAGCAAGTGTAGTGTGCCGAGCGGTGTGAGACCTGTGAGTATTTGGGAAAGAAGAGATGGTAGGTGGGGCGTAAGGGTTTGGTAGTCAGAGGTAGCAAGAGTGACATGGACGGAGGAGTAGGAGCCAGGGCTTAATGTCGTTGCTTAAAGACAAGGAATTAAAAGACACTTCCTATGATCGTGAGTATGATTTGCTTACCTCCGTCCACCAATCTATCGAGCAGTAGTCTATCCACTTGACGAGTTGCCTCCAATCGCGAGATGAGTGATTGATACTTTCCATCTCCAGCTGTTGAGAGTGAGCCAACAGCCAGTGCAGAGCCCTTGAGAGGAGCTACCGCGACCGGAGAGCCCAAGTCCATCGAGGAAATAGTAATTGCTGTCGGTGACATGCCCACGATGGTGGAATGTTGAGTCGCCGAGGGCAAGGATGTGCAGGCTTTATAGATTAGAAATCAGAAATTATACATTGCCGATTTTCCCACAATTACTCATCTCCTTATCCCAAAAATTGTCAGCCGAATCAAACTGGTGTCGCTAAGAACAGGAATCGATTGTATATGGATTATAATTCACAGCAGAAGACTGAGTCATACAAGAAGTTACTCATGAATCATAGTCGTTACGAAAGATGGCGAAAGGAAACGAGAACACATCGAAGGTACCGTACTTGAAAATGGCGTCACTCCTACTGCTGGGGCTGTGCCTGTTGTTGCTGCTGTTGCTGCTGTTGAACGTCTGCTGGGTTGGGCTGTGGAGGTGCCATATGAGGCGGCATGCCCATGAGTGCTTCCGGATTCATAGGTGGGGGCATCAAAGCACCCCGCACGCGGAAGAGCATCATCCTGTACCACTCCGGGTCCACACCTGCCTTTTCCTGCTCGGCCGTAACCTGCTGGAGATGCCCGATCTCCTTGAGCCATGCCAGGCGCCAGTTGACATTGCCGTGCTCGTCGACCTCAAGACCTTCCTCCACGTTAATCGGCATGGGCGGAACGGGAGGAGGAAAACGCATGCCACCCATCATCTGGAAATTGGGATCGAAACTGGAACGATGGTTAGTAAAATAGGCTATGGCAACATGCGACAAAAACTCACGGATAGGGAGGAGGATAAGGGACTTGCCTACTAGGACCGGCAGCTTCTTCTGGGTGCATAGTTGATGGCACAAACTGTGCATGAGGATCATCGAACGAGCCATCTCCAGGGCTATAGTCGATATCGGCTTCTTCTGACCCTCGTTTCGCGCCTTTCGATTTCTTTTTACGAATACGGTGAACGCCGGTACGAGGATCTACATTGTCGTTGACTGTCCAGTAGGAACCTTTCCCACGGTCGGTGAGGGGGCGGGGAACCTTCTCGAAGCATGGGTTGAGCGATAGATTGTGGCGAACAGAGTTCTGCAACAAAAATAATGAGTATAAGAGGCGTAGGTCTGTAAACGTTCCACAACAAATAGGGCCAGTCAAACCACAACAGCGCGGACGCGACGCGCGTTTGCAATTTGGACCCGGCTACTTGTTGACGTGATAGAAAGATACTCACTTTCCATCCATTAGGGGCAGTTCTGAAGTAGGGAAACTAGAGTGTAGAAAGGAATAACTTGATAAACAAAGATCGACAACGAAGCGATAAGCCGACATACTCGAGACTCAATAGCATAGTAAATATCTTCCAATAGTAGCTTTTGATTTGGGGATCCCTTGATGGCGTAGCTGTTTACCAGGTGAGCCAGCAAGACTACGAGCAGATTCGGGCACTGCAACCCAAGATAGAGGATAAAAACAATGACATACCGAATGAGAGTCGAGTATGGGTAGAAGGGCTTGCTGCCTGGAGGCCCGTCCCGCAGGGAGTCGAGGTTTATGGGCAGACCGCCGGTGATGTCGTTCTCCTGCGGGTAGTACGAGTTGCCCGACAAATCTTGGCCATCAGGCATCATTTGAGGCATGCCTTGTGGCGGTGGTTGCTGAGACATATTGAAGACCTGGCAAAGTCGAGCGTTGTTGTTGCGGTGATGTTGGTTGGGAGCAAGGGGAAAACGAACCATGAATCAAGCGCTTATGTCAGAGACGTGGGAATTCCCCGACGTTGCGCACGGACCTCCCCACCACCCAGAATACCCTCCAACTGTGCTTGCTCGCTGTATAGCATACTGGCGCGCCACGGACGATGAGGAGGAGGAGGAGGAATGGAGTCAGTGTGCCTGGAGCCACTAGGTTCAACATACCCCGACAGCGTCCAAATTGTGGAAGACAGGATAAAACACCGTCCAAAGTCTGCACACACAAACAAAAATCGAGGACACTGCTTTCCCTCGTTGAAAGGATGCCCCACAGACTTTCTATCGCCTTTCATCCACGTCGAACACATTGATGACAGGCAAAGGCTCAATTCTACCCGTATGTCTCGTATCGATCCTTCATTGTCGTGTCTGGTAGTTGAAAGTCAAGGTCGCATGACTCGCCTCCTTGCATTCCAGCGCATATAGCACGATGCTCCGCGCAGTCTTGACGCAGCCCCTCCAACAAGCTTGAGTCGCCCCCCAAGGTCGCGCCCACCGACGTGCACTTCTTCCTCTCTCGGCGAAGCCGGAAATCGGCGCCTGCCTTCCGTAACCGTCAAACCAGCTCCTACGTCCCGCTTCCCTGAACTCCAGGCACGACTCTTCAAGAAAAATTTCAACATTCAGGTTGACTGGTTAGGTCCCGACGCATGGACCCCCTAGAGTATTGAAATGTAATTCACCAACTTGTACCCCCTGGCATATTCCTGATTTGCCTTCTCGAAGTATGGATGTAACTATCTTTCGCAACACTTTCCAACGACCCTGACTGTGCAGGTACCATACATCCCATTCGGAAGTTTGATCCTGTAAGCTTGCTGCGCTTCCAGTTCCTCGAAAGCCATTCGATGACAAGCTTCAAATTTCAACGCGACTTCAACTCATTGTTCCGCTGGTAAAGAATTGGCATACCTCGACTTAATCCTGGTCAAGTTTTGGATTTGCGGGCTCCACGTATTTCGCTACTCGTCACGCCCGTATCATTGCCCCAGGAGTGTTCGGCGATATTCCTACGCGCTGATGTGAGAAATGCCTTGTTCTAGCCGGGGTTCTCATACGCACACAAAGCAAAGGCGGGATCCTGGAGCTTAACCTCCTCATGCCCTCCGCTCACTTTTGACTCTGTCCGATGAGCACCTGGCGTCTGTTGCGCAGGTCATTATAATATGACCATGAATGCCCCATGTTATAATCCTTGGCGGACGGTTATGGATCCCTATCCACAGGGGTTCCAACCATTCGTCGCTCTTAAAGACTATTGTGAGGCAATATCGCAACAGTGTCTACAACTATTGGCTAATTTGTTCTTTCAGTAATCACGCTAGACCGGAAGGGTCATAACTACACTTAGTTTTCATCCTACCATACACCCAATTTTACTTCTATCGTGCAGATGGAACTTAACGTTTAGGTGACTTGGCTTTGCTCTCAACTCACTCAGACGCTGATCGTCGGGCGCTTTTCAGAATAAGCCATGGACTTTCGTAGAACTTGTCTTCCTGCAGATAAGTTCAACTTCAAGTCACTCCCGTAGGAGGCTTTCCCAGGCATGCTCCTTACGCCACGTCCCACACTATCATCGCGGAGTGTGGATTCCGGCGATCATATTCTCTGTGCCCTATCTCGTTGGGCTTGCCTCCGCCACGTTTCGCGGTGTGCTCACTGTGAGGAATCAAATACGTAGTAAATCTTATCCACTGATACGTTCTTCTTTCTAAAGTTGCTCTGTACCAAGTACTAAGTCTTCCACGGCAGTTGATCCATGATAAACCCCCCGGCCCTTTGAAGAGACCGACGACATGCATCGGTCTGGTCCATTTGTCATGTTTGATGGACCATCTTTACATTAAATAACATCGGTAACTGATACAGCAGTAAAAATCGTGGTACTTCATTAAAACTGCGTTGAGGGTCTACAAGTATCTAGGAAACGCTCTACAGGCGCAAAGTCGGTATCACCACAGAGCACTTCGATCCCAGGAAAGTGTCCAGGGTAAGCTGCAATTTCTTCTTGCCAGATGGGTTCTGCAATGCTTTGAGCGTCAAACAAATCCGACATGGAGGGCTGGGGTTGGGCAATGGTCTGTGTCGCATTCCGTAAATATTGGTCGATAGCGATGGTCGATGCAGGTCCAGAAAACAGGAATCCCCGCTGCATTGCATCATGTGTACGCTGACGGACGATGTTGAGGATTTCGACAGCCTTCAGCGCAAGAACGTTTGAGGTTCCGATGTCCCGAAGAAGATTTTGGGCTATAGCTATCCACTCTTCTAGTTCTTCGTTCTGATTGGAGGTTGGATCGCCGAGGATCGCCACAGCAAAATTCACTGAAAATAGGTTTGTAAAACTAAACGAAGGTCTGGAAGACGGCATGCCTAACATGCAGCATCAAATATTCGCGCCACAGCATCGGTCCAGGATAGCTGGCCCCGATCGAGTTGATTCTGAACAATAAGCTGCCACGCCAATAATCGTTTGCTGGAGCTCCATATCAATGTAGAATCAAATCAATAAGGACATGCAAATGTACCTGAACATCGTCGATACATATCTTGCATGAGCCTGGAAGTTTGCTAGCTTCTCGTTGCATCCGCTGTGGGGTTCCCGCACGGCTGGAAGAAGTAAGAATGGTCGCTGACATTGGTGTGAGTCTCGATTACAATAGAGACCTCAAAGGCTGTACCAGAAGCACAGAACGAGCATGGTATATTTGAAGTGTCAAGATACGGTTCTGAGACGTGTCATCATTCGTTCGACGCTTCGTAACAAGGAAAGAGCTCACTTGGAAGAGGATATATGGTCGCTCAATAGCTCCTTGTAATGTCTGAGAACCAAAGGATGGTGGACGGTCAAGCTCAATTTTTTGAATCTGGCTTTCGAGAGAAAAGATGGAGCTGTATGTCGGTCGACGAGCTGCAAAACATGTATCCCAGATATTTCCAATTAGTCTTGCCCATTGGATTTGGACAATCAGAAAAGCTGGTGAAAAAGACATGTCAGGGCAATCTTATGGCGGCGGTCAACGATCTTCGACACACTGGTTTGAGTCGGTTGGTTCGAAGGTTTGTTTGTAATACTTTCCGACTCCTGTATGTCCGCTTGATCCAGATTCTGCGGCAATAACACATCACAATGCTATGATACTTAAAATGGGAGTGGTTGAAATGCAAGTAATGATGATCTTACCTGCTCATGGATCATGTACGGCCGACGATGTATCAAGCATTGGAACCTAACCATATGATAAAATGTAAGAATGATTCCAATGAATTTTCAGAAGATTCTCACCTATCCAGTACGAATAAGTTCCCTTCCACAAATCATTAGGAATCATGCTTCTTGTGTGTTGGAAAATGACGCTCACACCAGGCTCGACGGCTCATCTCAGCTTCCACTGGATCCGGCGTCCAAGAACGCGATGCATCCAAGTGCATCGACACTACTGCAGATTAGCGAGATCCAAACTCTTACCATTTGCATATATAATAAACGTACGTGCTTGAGCCATGCGTATTGATATAGCTAAGACCTTCAGCCAGGATATCACTCGGGTTTTATGAGATGGTTCATACCTGATGAATGGTAGCAACCTGTAAGGTTCCCATCGTTCTTAAGGCATCATCAGCTCAAGCGGGTAAGAGGACGAGGACATGATATACCAGCTGATAAATGGCCAACAACATCAAAGCTTGCGTTCGTTCAAGCGAGGGAGCGGCTGAGTCGTTGTTATGAAGTAAAATGGACTGTGCAAATTCGGAAAGGCGCTGCTTCAGAATACCACGGCCCGGTCCATATTCGTAGAACAAGCCTGGCTAGATGGAGACCGGGAGTGAGAGTAGACACACGCAGTGGAGAAGAAACCATACATCTGCAGAGCTTTCTGGGAGAAATTGTAAAGATGATGCACAGAGAATGGCCAAAAGCGCAAGAAAATCGAGAGGGGGTGGCTGAGAACCAGATGAAAATGCAACGTAGCACGCATCAAAAATGGGTTTGTGTAGGATTGGCCATAACCAAGGTATTGACGACTGTTCGAAGAAATGGTATAGCAGATGACCTGTTATCGCGTGATTTGGAAAGTGCGTCCGAAAGTTTGCCAGGTGATTTGGTAGCGGTTGTTGCCCGGTTCGAATCTGAAAGACGAGTAAGCATCGCATTGCGGGAGCGGGGCAGAAACTAAGCACTTGGTGTATGATTTCTGCCATGGGCCCTGTGGCAGGAATAGAGCCAGTATTTGATTGCTGAGATAGCTGACCCAGAGCAGAAGCGGCTACTTGTACAGCTTGGTCGGACAGGAATGTGTGATCTGCGCTGGATGTCGCACCCGTAACAACATTGCTTGCTTGGACCAGTTGCCGTAGAGCCTCTAGGCCAGCTAGCGCTGTAGGCTCTGTTTCTCTCAGTATGTTTGGAACGACGTTTCTAACTTGACCCGATGCGCTGCCCACCATAGGGTTGTTGACTTTGCTGTTGATAAGCCTTCATGAAATAGACATTAAAACGAAGAGAGAGCGCCTACTTACCTATTCTTTGCCGTCTTGTACGCGTTAGGGTCATAGTATATGCATTCATTTCGTGTCCCTCTAGATATGCTGTTCAGACGACCTGTAAGCGAGTTCGAGTAAGTGTTTGCAGAATCGATGCTTACCACCTAGAGCATGGCTGAGCTCGGTCGCACTACGTATCGCTTAAAATTCAAGGTGTAGGTGATCATGGTTGGACGGACTGAACTTGTTGCTTGCGCTCATGACATACTTGAGTTGTTAAGTCCGAGCTCAGTTGATTGCCAACCACGAATCCAGAGACACGTACGTCGACAGCTCCTGCAACTACGGTTTTAGCTCATATCAGAATATGCAGTGCAGTGCACGAACAAAATTGCTCTATTTCTTTTTCGTTTCTGACTTGTGAGTTTTGCGGTGGGGGAACCATTGGCGGCGTTTGCAACGACACTTGAAGTTGAAGCCGACGCAATCGCCGATAACGCCTGCTCCCCCAAAAGTGAGGAGTGGATATTCATCAGTTTCTCTCCACCGTAGTTGATTTGGTATTTGAGCGGTCTGATATGAAAAGGCGGACGTTCGTGTTGCGTTCGTGTGTGCAAGTAACGAAAAAGAAAGATAGCACGGCCCTGACCTGGCGCTGACCAAATTGTCTTACGTGTACAGGTTTCCTACTCGAAGTATGTCTAATAAGAGTTGACCTACATAATTCAAACATGACTTCCCAGCCGCGTTAACTAGGATTCAAAAAGTACTGCCAAGTTCCACTTCATACCCTGGAAGTATACGCAGTGAGTGGTAAGATTCTCAATGAAGGGAATTTTGACTTGCCCGTATGCATACTCCACTTCGTCGACTCCAGCACCTGCAGCAAAAGGACCAGACTGATCTTTGGGCACAGGGCCCATCGCAAGATCATCCCCCTCGTCATCAGCATCAACAGCACTTCCATCATCGAGGCCGAACGGTCGGACTGGCCGAAGTCCACTTCCTGAACTAGACCGTCGAGCACCTGCAGGGGACTTAGGTAGTGCAGCCATCGTCTTTGGGCTCATATGCTAGGAGGTTGTAGATTTAGTATGCATCACATTGTAACTCATAGTTACGCACCTCCCAGTTGTTCAGATTCTCATCAACAACGTCACGATCGTCGCGGTTGAGATCAAGCCGTGCGTCGTCGCCTAAATCACCAATTGACACAATACTTTCGTTATCGCTGATACCGTCCGCAATATCCGAAGCAAACACAGGAAGTCGGTGCCATGCGGAGTTACCACCAGCGAACAACGGTCCATCGATTGTTTGCTCGTCGGACCAGCCTAAATCTGATAAATATTCCTCGTACTCTTCTTCGAATGCAATATCCTCCGTGATATATGGAAGGAATATAGAGGGATCTGGCGCTTGCGAGCGTGCGGGAGGGAAAACGTCAGAATCTACAATGTTTGGTGTGCCCACTGGGCGAATGAGGTTCGAAAGTTCCGGGCCTGGATGTAGACCTTCAAGATGGTGCGACATGCTACCGGATCGCCTATGAAGATGTCCGTGTTGATTAGAAGTGGCTGTTGGACCATATCGTTTATTGTTATCTATTGGCAAAGTTAGCTGGTGCAATTGAGAACAACTGTCAATCTTACAGAACTTTACGAGGTGCCTTAGTGCTTGTTCTTGGGCCTGTCACCAGTTGATGACTTCGAATGATATCTCGATACAAGACACGCACCTGGGCATCCGTCACGTCATCGACCTCTGAACCTGTAAGCCATTCGTCACGAAGGTCCGGCCGACAATTCAGGTAGATAGACGTGATGACCTTCATGTTTGCTACAAGGAAAGTCAGCGACCGGTCGACTAAAATTGCAAACGTAATGAAGCACATTGCCTCCATTTCCGCCCACAAAATGGGACTTGGCTCTTGATCAATTTGAGGACATGCAATTGCAACATCGGGTGCATTACCCGAAGCACTCGTTTCAACACAGCCTTTTCCGTAAGTGATTCAGATAAATCAAAACAATGTCCTGAGGGCACTCACCGAGCTTTTATATTGGACCAACATCCAAATTCGATGCGAACGACCTTTCGACAACTTTTGCATGATTTTGGCAAAGTTAATCGTCGAAAAGAAATTCCGCCATGAGTATTCTGTGACTTGCTCCACTTCTTCTTCATGCTTTTCCCCATTTGGCAGCGTAATGGTCTTCACCACTGTATGTCGGGCTGGTCGTGGCATGTTGTCTTCGGGTCGTACAGGCTGCGGACTCTTAGAAAAATTGATAAGACAGTATCGAAAAAAGCTGGAGAGATATGATTAGTGTAGAGTTTAAAATTTTCAGCTGCCGACCTACTTGTTTTCCGGAGAGTCAGCCTTTGACACGACAGAGGCAGAGACCTCCTGCAACCCAAACATCTTGAGGATCAAAAGTAGGCAATTGGTGTCCAGTAGATGTTGACCTAAATGATGGAACTTCATAACATCTGTTATGTCCTCAACGACATGACTTTCAGACGACCTAAGTATTACTCACGAGAGACTTTGAACCATTTCAAGACCAACAACAAAATGGCAGACACGGCCTTCGATGTGATTTCGCGATGGCGCGTGACATCAATCTCGTCTAGTGTTGGTGGAGGAGCAGGAGGTTGTTCTTGGGCTACAACAAGCATAGAGAAATTTAGTAACACACTATGGATTTCTGGAAGTCCCTTACGTGATGAAACACCTGGGGGAAAGACAGATGATGTTGATGACTGTGGAGGTTGTACGTTCGTGCTTGCTGATACAGTGGCCAAGAGCAGCTTTAAAAGTACAAGCACCCAGCCAGAGAGCACAGGAAGAACGGAGCTCTGAAAGAGAATATGTCAACGGTGTCTCTCTTCGTATCGACTCTGCTCACGTAGATTTGTTCAACTCGTTTGAGGCGCATCAGATCTTCCATCCTTTCCTTTGCCTTCCTCTTGTCGCTGCTCGATTCTGCCATCTCCAAGGCTTTCGTCGCTTCTTCAATCTTTGCGTCCAGCAATGCGATATCTGGCAGCGGCTCCGCGACCTCGGGGTCCTGCTAAGAGGAAGAAAGGTGTGAGGGACTAAGGGACCGCTGATAATCAAGAAATGCTTACATTCGAGGTAAACGTCGACGATGAAAATTCACCTTCCCCAGGCATATGCTCTAGGCCACTCTCCGCAGTTATACAATCCTCTCGAGTGCGCCACATCTGCCACAATGCCAGACTGACATACATATGTTTACTGTAAAGGCGGTCTGCTTCATCTATCGCGAATGGGACAAGCCGAGCATCCCTGCCGAACTGCCCTTTGGAGAATGGAAACAGAAAAGGCCGATTTTGATCAGTCTGATATTGCTGCTTCTTCGGTTTAGGTGACGGGGGAGGGGATGGCGCGGGAGTCGCTGGCTGAGGAATTGATCGATAACCGTTTGAATGTTGTTGGGGTTGAAAATGTTGGTGTGGGAGTCCGGCATTGCTTGATTCGTTATCGTCGTGGTGGTAATGATGTCGTACGGGAATGGGTGAGTAGGCTTGAGCCAGCCGGGAGGTCAGTAAAGGAGGGCTGTTGGGTTTGGACTTTTGGGTATCCGGCGCAGGCTGGGGTATTGGTTGTTGTGGAGGCGTGAAAGTAGGGTATTTGACGGATGTTTCTTGTCGGAAGGTTTCGATGTCGAGGGGAGAGGATTTGATTTTCTCGGCTGGAATTATGCGATAAGCATTGAAATTACCCCAGTGGAAGTAACATACCTATCTCTGTCGCAGGTGGCAAACCGGCCAATTCCCTTGCAAGTTTCTTCACTCGCGAGAGTTCCCGAATGCCTCCGCAACAAGTCAGAAGTGTTTTCCAAAGGACTAATAGTAGCTAAAAAGATGTGAGTGTAAGATAAATCCTGGCGCACTTCAACCAACCTTCTTGATTGGATATCCTTTTGCACTTTTGTCACGAAGACCTGAGACGACGTTGAAAAGATACACAGGCAAAGGAGGATCCAAGCTCACTAAAAGCATCTTGGTCAGGTTACATCGGGCGGTTCGATTATTTGTCGCTTACTTAGCTCATCAGCAAATTCGTCATGCCCTTTAAACACCTCGATCAGGTGGTAAAGCATCCCTAGGTAAACTGATATCTCCGTCAACACCTCTTCAATGAAATCAGCTTTCTCTATCGCCGAAATATGAAAATGTGCCGCGTCGTGGTCCGATAAGCTACTGGAAACGAGGAGTGCGTTAACTTCAGATGATTGAATGGCCATCAAGAAGAGTTACCATAGTAAATCATGCTTTGAGCTCGCAATCTTCATGGCTTCGAGGATGATGCTGAGCCCATTGGCAGATCTGACTACCTTGCAGTTTTCGAATATCCAGTGCAGTTGATGTTCGGGTGAGACTGTTTCCGCAAATGTCCCTAGAGTGACACAGACAAAATTGACACATTAGGACCATGGTAAGTCGTTGGTAGGACACATTCGAACCTTGAAGCACATAGAACAGCCGCCGTGCATTGGTAAACCGTATCTCGGCATCGCGATGTTCGAGACTTTCTAACAGCAGTTCAACATGGGCCTTGCGTTGAGGAATCGACGCTTTAGTCCATTCTATAGCACGACATAACATTCCTCAGTGTGAGCATGGAGTGAAGATAGTTCAGCAAGCACCTGACGTGAACGAGCCCTCCCAAGCCTTAAGATTCTCAGCGACCTGCGGCATCTCAATATATGAGTAGAACTCGTCTATCTCGTTCATGACAGTATCCTCGTCATCATATACAAAGTCAAACCAGGATTGCTGTCGATAGGAACGCGTCTGAGCAAAGGATTCCTGCAGGAGCTAACATGGGCATACCTTAGGTTTGGGCACAGATCCCACCATTGCTCTAAGCTGTCCAAGAGTTATTGAATCGAGCCCTGCCACTGCGGAGACCGAGCCATTGTTATCTTGTAAGGATCCACTCATGTATGAAGGCAGTTGAGGAAATGCCATTTCATTGATTTCGTTGAATTGATCGAGAAGACAAAACAATATTTAGCAAGGGCCTTCCAATCAAGCAGGCAACAACACCTACTACGTAGCCAACTTTGCCCGATTTCAGTCCAACTTGACGCTCAACTTGGCGCCCAACTTCAACGAAGTCAAAGAGAAAGTTGGATCGACAACTGTGAAACACCCTGAGCTGAAAATCGCGTCAAGTTGGCATCAAACTATTTCTTTCTATTTTTGGTAATCACGCGAAGTTGGGAGCCAGGAAGTTGAGATTTTAACGATTTGTCAATGATTTGTAGTCTAACTTCAAAAATCAGCATAACTTCACCCATCTCAACTTGATCAAAGTTGAGAAACAAGTTGTAACCCAGGTCCCAAGTTAGGCGTAGAGTTGGCTACTGTGAAACACCCAAAACACCCTATTTGGCATGGGATTCTAGTCAACGCGTTGGTCGACTATATGCTTGAGGCGTGTGCCTTAGATTGTCTGGCGCACCTTGATTCGTCATTTCCCTATTCATTTTCCCTTTGTTTCACTGCGGACGCCCGCTGTGATTCCGCAGGACTTCCGCTAGGCGGTACCTATAACTTGTAAGTTAGCACCTCTATATAAGGGGTCATGATGATCCGATCCGTCAGAGCCACTCTAAGTACCTGCAACTCCCACCAGAAACGGCGGATGGTTTAGGAGCCTAAAATAGACATGCACTTGGTACCGTTTCGCTGAGCGCTGAGGGACCGAGCCAGTGTAATATACACCTTGGCCTGTCATTCGTAATACGTGAATAGTCCTTGATATCCTTACTTTTACATACGTACAAGGAAGCACTTAATGTGGTGAGTCGCCAATGCATTGTTGTGCTGACTGACATGTTTACCCGTTACGAGACAAAATCACAAATCACCAAAGGCCGGAGCGTTGCCTTTGTCAGTCTAATCGATGGGGTGCAATTGGAGGGAACTCAATGCCATATAATGATCTGATGGATCAGGTTGTGACCACCTGAAGGGCTAGGAAGAATAGTGGACAGGCATGGGTGCGCAGTAACCGATGTGTCCACGAGGTTGGGCCCAACATCCACGCCAAGTAGTGTCCCTGCTGGAGGTTAGCCCAGGTAAAAGCGAGGCAGACAATACCTGGCATCGTGTAGCATCATCTATAACGAATGACGGACATCAATATGCAGGTCTGCAACGAGGTCCGCAGGTTGTCCCCTGTTGTCCCGCAGGAGTCCGACGCAGAGCCAGCGAGTCATGCTTACGTAAACTTTGTCACGGTTGAAATAGTGTAGAACGGAAAATGAAGATTTTCTTTCATCTCCCAACCACCAGGTGGATCGACCCTCTTCTGTCGATTCTAGTTGCCCGGTCTCTGTTGCTCAGCTCTCACCACCAGACAACTACGGCGAAGACTGAAGAGGGCCGCTTTCCCTAGTCTTTTTGGATAGTCAGAATTCCCGCAGCTGGGCTCACAGGCTTCCAACAGCCAGCAATCTTTTCTGTCTTTTTCCCTTCCTCGGTCCGCCAAAAGGCACGCCTTCGCTGTGCGTTTGCCATCTCAGCTAGCTATCTCTACTCCGCCTCGACTAGGCTTTTCTCGTTTACGACACCTCATCACGACCACCATCTTCCTCTCCTGCTTGCCACCTGCTCCTTCCAACCAAAGGAGCCCATACTAGATCGGAGTCTAGCGACCATCTTCACGCCTATCGTCGT
This sequence comes from Lyophyllum semitale, assembly GCA_018851285.1. Taxonomy (NCBI): domain Eukaryota; kingdom Fungi; phylum Basidiomycota; class Agaricomycetes; order Agaricales; family Lyophyllaceae; genus Lyophyllum; species Lyophyllum semitale. The sequence goes on along the minus strand of JABCKH010000114.1, from coordinate 9,422 downwards.
GTTGTTGGTGCTACTCTCTTGTCTTTTCCCACTTTCAGATGCCGGTTCCTGTCCCCCGTCATTCCAAGCCACTCTCTCACCCAGTTGTCAAGCGAGTTACCTGTGGTGACGGCCAGACCAATCCCTTCCAGACTCTCACTCGCACGTTGCCCGTATCCCCAACTGGGCCACCGGCCTCGTTTGGCACCCGTGAGCAGTGGATCAACTCACTGCCGACCTGGAGGAGGACAAAGCCGCGCAGGATTTGGGAGGACGACACACGAGTTGCCGACCAACGTGTCCAGCAGAATTTTTATCGAGGGTTGACTGCCGCGGGCAACGCGTCCGTTATTAAAGGAACACACGCTGAAGCGAGTATTCCGCCCCCGTACACCCTGGTCGAAGCCGGCCAGCTGCCAGCGGAAATGCCGGTCGATCGACGTCCAGGATTGGATGGCGACGCAGATGACGAGATGAGTTCAGATTACTTGGTCATGGATCAGAATCTCGAGAACCAGAGCCAGTGGAGTGCCAGTTCACCTATGAGGATCGACGATAGTGGCATCACTCAACATGGGTCTCAAGTGCAATGCATCAACTCGGTCTCCCTGATCACGGATCTGGTTTCCTACGATGAGCAAGACTACGAACGAGGTGCATTCACGCCGGTTTTCGAAGATCAATCTCCAGGGACAGCCAGCGACCCAGAGAGGGGTTCTAGCCCGTTGCAGCCTATCACCCCTTTTGGCGTATACGTCGATCGAGCTGTCTCATCGCAGCCCTTTGCTGTCTGTGAGGGTGCTTTGTCCAACGACGTCGCTCCTCAAGGCTGCCCTTACCAGGACAAGATATGTGGCCCGCAATGTTTTCAGGCTGAGCCATACCAGCTTGTCGCTGAGCAGCCTCGAGAACCTGTTCCTGCCTCTGTTCCCGAGGCTGTGACACCCAGTGCCACCGCCAGTTACAAGAAACTTGCGGAACCTCTTTCAGCATGGGTCGCCAATTACGTTTGGAACGTTTGCACTACCGGTCTTAGTCTACCATCGACGTTCACGCGTTCTTCGTAAGTCTTCATTTTCTGCGTTGAACATTGTTACTAATGCTCTATATTAACAGGAATCGTTCGATCGACACCTATCCGAATATGCCACCTAGTTACTTGGCAGCCTCTATCCACTCCCTCCTACTCTCAACCCTTCTCCAACCCTCCGCCGTCTTCCTGGCCATGTGGTACATCGTACGGCTGCCTGTTTATTTTTCTGCAACCGCGCTCGGGCCTGAGCATGCCAAGGAGGCCCGCTTTAGAGTTACATTGCTAGGAGATCTTTACACAGGCCTCGACAAAGAATCTATGGAGGCGAGCGCCCCTTTCCGTCTCATAGTCTTGGGTTGCATGTTGGCGAACAAATGGTTGGATGACCATACCTTCTCTAACAAGACTTGGTATGTCTAGCAGAATTGTGCATTATACCAGTCTCTGATACTCTGTTCACAGGCATAACATCTCTAACGTTCCTATCCAAGCCTTGAACAAGCTTGAATCACTGGCTTTAGACATCTTTGCATATGACTTGACCATATCATCCAACGATTGGTCCCAGTGGCTTGCGCACGTCATGTCCTACCACATGTCCTTAGCATCACCAACTCATCCCCAGCCGATTTCCCGACCTTCAACGAACCCCCATTCTATTGTTCGTAGGGCCATCGACGAGATCATTCAGGCACCGGTTGCCTGTGACACCTTGACTGTTCCACAACCCGTCTTTATTGGACTTGAGGAGAGGAAAAGGGAAAAGTTGGAAAAGCAGCGTACAATGGTTGCCGAAGTTCTGGAGATTGACCTCGACGAGGACGGCCCACTTCGTGAAGAGTATCTTCCCAAGCGACGCGTTAGCGGCGCAGGATATCGCAACTCGCAGGTCACGCAACCACTCAGCGTCGTTGATAATGTTGCTGGCACTGTGCCTGATTGGGAGCGACGCAATGCTCGTGATTTGGAGAAGCCGTTGCCTCCCCCAGCCAAATGGAGTCCAGCGGGCGATGAACCTATCCATCGCGATAGGAACCGAATTAGCGGACAGTACGTTGCCGTTCAGCCCCCTCTAGTACACGCCACCGCTTCGTACCCAGCGTCCTACCACCCCAACGTTGACGTCTCCTACCCCGCCTACCATTGGCACTCCGTTGCGTACGCATCAGTCAAACCGCAGGCGACTTACGTTTTCGACTTCCCTATCATCGACCACCCCGGCATACAGGCGACTTACAACCCCTACCCATACGTTCCTCAGATTCCAATTTCGCACACTCGCTCTCAGTCACAGTCGTATGACCAAGAGAACATGCAATCACAACATCATATGCGCTCATATTCTCAGTCACGATTTGAATATCGGTGTAGCGATCTTCGCATGACTGCCAACGAGTCCGCGCCTCAGTGCCAAGGTGAGGCCGCGTGGCTAGGGGCGAGTCATTACCAATATCAAGGCTCTGCATTCGCACCCATCCACAATGTTGTCAACTACCAGTCAGCTTGGCTCAGGACCTGAGCTTTCTTTTACTCTCGCACTTCCAGCATCTGTCGCCTCTAGACTCGACGTCTCAGCTTTCACCGTTCGTCATCATCACTACATTACGCCCAATCAGAGCCCTGCATAGTTGCATACCGGGGCCTATTTCCAGCTTCTCATCTAAAGCCATCGAGCGTGTACTTTTGCACCGTTATCCTGTGAATATCGAACCCGACCATCTCTGCCGCTATTCTCCTGTCTCATCATTTCGGGCCCTCCCCAACGTCGACGACATATCCATCCTGTCTATAGGGATGACTGACCCTTCACACCGACGTCGGAAGCATTCATGTCTCTTTTTTTTGTAGAAAAGAGTTGTACCTTGCTCCACCATCACCACCACCCGCCCTCTTTCGCTCTGTTGTGTAAAAGGGACCCTTCTCACTGTGGCTTGGACGGTATCTTCTCGATCTACACGGACGCACACGAACTTTGCTTCACGGGGCATGCATTCTATCTGTCGCCTTTCGTTGACAAATGGTTTCCAGTCCTTTTTTTGACGTCCATTTGGTACTTATCCAAGACTAATATCTTCACCCTTGCCCTGTTGTCAATTGGCATCGGCTTGTTTGCTTCCTCCTGGCACGTTTTTTTATACAAGGTTTACACAGCTACTATCGATACAAAAACCGTACAAAAACATACTTCCAGCTTCGAGCTTCATCTTTTCTCATTTGATTTACACCCTGACCCCGTCACGCCCCCCCTTCCTCTTCTGCCTTCCTCCCTTTCTGCCCTGCCGGAGCCACCGCACCCCCAATCACCCTTCATTTCCGCCCCTCGCACTGATTTTTCTGTGCCTTACATCACCTTGTAGGTAAGTATATATGCAACCCTTTTACTGTTTACATTTCGTAGTGGATATGGATGTAAAATACATGCCTCTGTTTTCCGCAGTCTGTGACCTCAGAACTACGCATTTATTGTTAATGGGGAACAGGTAATACGACATGATAGTATTGTCTATCTACGACCTGGAAGTACACAACTTATATCTTGACTTTACGCAATACTCAGATTTGAACGACAAGGAAGGGAACCTGTAGGTATCCTCAGCAACAATGAACAGTTTTATAGAGGAGACAACTGGCCTCAACATCTTCCCCTTCTTCGTCAGACACCATAATCTCGACGACTAGATGCTTGGCATGAGGAGGGATAGGCTTCCTACTGACGAATTCGACCAGTTTGCTGAACTTCATCGGCAGCCTCTCTTCGCTCTTAAATGTGAATCATGAGTAAACGAAACAGAATGAGCTGGAACTTAGCGCTTTTACCTTCTTTTTACCGATGAAGGAGCTCCACAGCATACTGACACCTTGGCTGACCATTGTGATTTCCAAGTTATGGTTAGTCCTGAACCACGAGACGATATCGTTGAGTGTCGGATCGTTCGCGAACTCGAACCGATCCCAAAGCGTCCACTCGGTGGAACCATACTTGTTCTTGGCGGCGGCAATGGGCTCTGAGAAGCCGAAGAATGGAAGAGCAAGGTTGACAAATCCGTTCTTATAGTCATCAAGTTTTTTCTTGCCATCGATAATCTAGAATCGAGTATGATAAAGAGCTGATCCACAACATGTGATGACACGGACCTTGTAGAGCTCTAAGCAGACTAGGCCGGTCACAAGGGACGTAGTAGTGGCAATGGCAGGAATGATCTTTCCAGCAATCTGCTTCGTTGTGTGACGATCTGCTGGTTCGATCTTGTAATTCATTGCCCGAAGGTTGGATGCCGCAGTGATGAAGTCGATATGGTGATTAGTGTCATCGTCCTTCTCAAATTCGACTGGAGTAAGACGGTATCCCGCCAGAGACGAGGGCGAAGGAAGTTTAGTAGTGATGTCTTCCAACTCGTCACCTGAAAGAACATAAGTTTCAAGTGATTTGGTTTCCGGGTAACATAAGGCTCACCACCGCCTTCTTGGGGAACAGGCTCGTTTTCGTTCACTTGAATCTTCACGCCACTCCGTGGTGTGAATTCAGGGACGATGACGGAATCAGCGACCTTGCGGAAAATGGCTGGATCTGTCTCGCCTCTGAGGCCATAGTTAAAGGCGTGAAGATTGGCCGCGGCAATGATATACTGAAGATGAATAGGCTGAAAATTATATTGTGAGTGCAGTAACGAGATGTAGATATGGTCGCCAATGCGTACATCGCTCGAATTGAAAACCAATGAGTCAGGCGCTCTCTTGGGACCACTCCAGAATGGTTGACCAGTGGTGGTGACGGCGTCCTTAGGAAGACTAAACAGCAATTGTCGGATTTCATTATTATAGTCCCTTTCGAACTGAAGTCGGGCCCAAACGATACACTCCTCAAAGGTCAACGGCTTGTCAGTGACAAGGTAAGAGACTATCTGTTCAACTTGTTCCTTCGATGACCCAGAATACTTGAGGGATGTCTCCAAGTAGTTGGGCTCCGAAAGGTATGCATTGACAGCCTGAGCAGGTTTGACGAACATGTTCTCAAACTGCTTTCGACTCCACTGCGAGGCGATTGATTAGAAAAATACAAATGCAAAAGAGGAAAAGCCAGACAAACCTCAATTGTGTGGTTGATGGCATTAGGGAAACTCTTGACAGTGCATGAAGGAGTTTCTTTCTCCGGGGGATCCTGGGACGATGCATACGACTCCGTGAGGTCTGGGATGACGACTTGGGTGTTTCCCTTTGTACCAAGAGTCCCGGATTCTAACAGAGGTTTCCTGTAGAACACGCATCGTTGGTCCATGTAGAGACCTTGATATCATCACTTCAGCACATCGAGGAATGAGCTCATGATAGAAGTTTCGTACGAGCTTTAACGTTATCCAAAGCGTTCGTTACACCATCGATACTTTCGAAGAATTGTGCATCGTAGACGCCTAGGACATGTCGAGTAATCATAACATTCGAAGAAAGACACACATGCCTTCAGTATCAGGCCCAACTGGTTCCTGCTTGGATACGATCTTGCCCCTTAAGTCAGGATTCATTTCCGACACGGCGGCAGCAGCGACTTCAGCCTTGAAATTACCCAGGTCTTTCGATCTGAATAAGAACTGGCGATTCAAGTTACTTTTCTCGATGGTATCGAGGTCGGTGACATGAATGATGCCGCGCGGACCGCTACCGAGACCCATCATGCTCCAATTTTTCAGCATTTCGCAGCCGATGGCTCCAGCGCCAACAAGGAACTGTCTATGATTCGCGATCCTTTCTTGGAAATCCTTCCCGAAGACTGCGACCTGGCCATCGTGGCGTGAGCCACTCGGTTGGCAATCCTGCTCAGAGGGAAGAGTTGCAGGAAGCGACTCAAGAGAATCGAAGTAACAGTGTTGGACCATGGGGTGGAATTTGGCAGAACAGGCTTTGAGCACTTCCTGGGCGACAAAGCCACCGATCACAGCAACGATGGGAGACAGATCACCAGTGGCTTGATATGCCAGCTCCGTGACGACATTCTCGTCAATGTCAGCGTTTATCTTCTTCGCCAACGAAAGGATTGTGGCAGCGTCCTCGGGGTTTCGTGGACGAGGGAGACGCTTATATTGCGAGCGGAACTCTGAAAGGGCTTGGAAGCCAGCATGGAGCGTTGTAGGTCGGTCGAACTTCGCGAAGTCAGTAATGAAAAATTCTGGAGATTTCAACGATTCCCTGAGGCTTTTCTGAACGCCTTCAAGCATTAGTAGACAGATCATTGAGTTAAAAACCCAACGCACGAAATCAATGATCTTCGGCATCTTGACCTGCGTAAATATCCCGCCAGTCTTATATGCCCCAAGGTTAGAGGTGTCTCCAATGGTAAAGGTATAAGGCCCCTTGACGGAGATCTTCCGTGGTTCGCATGCGTTCAGTTCAGTCATTCCCTGAACTTCAGTGAATGTAACGAAATCGCCATCCTCAAGGCCGTGCCTCGTATCGTCCAAACAAGTCACAAGGCCTTCTGCATCCTATTCGTATCATTATCAGTTAGTGGCAGAGGAGACGGCGTGAAATGTGTACCTTGGAGACAGCAACAATCATACCAGTCAACGGCTGTTCCCCTGTGGGATCCACACATGCAAATTTGGGACCGAAATCGTTGAAAACAGATCTTGGAGGGAGAAGTTAAAGGATGGTCACACCCAGGAACAGATTGAATACCCGAAGAGTCCACGAGTCTCAGCCGCGATGAAATGTACACCATGTAGATGAGTCCAATCGTTGATCTCTAGTTGTTTCTCGTACGACACTCCACACAACACAACAACCTGGATGTTTATTAGATTACGTTCATATGAAACAAATCAAACGACGAACTTGGAAACCCTGTATCAAGTTCATTGTAATCTCCTGCCCAGGAATGCCTCCCAAACTCCGTACAGGGACGTATGCGTTTAGCTCAGCTAATCTGGGAAGAGTCGCCTCTGCCCGTGACTTTCCAACATCTTCAGCTCGAAGGAAGAACTGAGAACGCGTAAGTGAAGAGTCTATTGAACCCTCGGAGTGCTGTAATCACCTGCGAGCTAAGGTCTTGAATGCTGACGGGTTCAGGATCAAATATCGTAACTGATTTGACGCCAGCCAAAGCAATGTTTTTGGCTGTATGAGAAGGTCTCAGCTTCTTGCACTGTAAAAAAGGAAGTACGTGACCTATTTCGACACCCAAGCCCTGGAGTCCAACAATCAGTACATTCGATGCGGCCATTCTCTTCATCGCTATAAGATGGTTAGAGGACGTTTGTATGTGGAAACACTATGCTTACCTTCATGTCCTAAGACATAGCTGTCCGCAAAATTGGATGAGATGGCTGGGCGTCAAGATGAGATATGCAAACTGACAGTTGACGGGAATAGAGGCCTTCATCGATAGCGGCCTCATCGATATCCATGCCTGCAGTAATGTTTGGGAGTTCAGCCATGTTAAAGGTATCTTGGATGCTTGGTTATTAAGATGGTTCCGATAAGTGAGCAACAGGCGGCGCAGAGCGCGATCTTACAATTCACCAAGCACGTGATTGATGATCTCGTACCTTCGAAACTCGATAAGATAAGATCGGGTAAATCATGGTGAGAGGTAGCTGTAGTAAGGCGATCACATTCGCGAATTTTTATTGAGCAAGGGTACCATTGTTCTAGCGCTTGGACGTATCACGGTATAGTAACAGTACCGGAAAGCCTTGGGCTGGCTGCTACAGGAGAGGAAGGCGAGGCGATTCGGTGCTTCGTGTACCTTGAAGCAGAAGATGGTATAGTTCGTACAGTGATTCCGGGCATTCAACCGCTTCCCTTCTGCGTAGAGCCCCTGGGCCACCAGTGCCAACAAGTCGCTCCTTCCGAAAAGCTTCTTCTAGAGCCGCTGCTGCAGTCAATTGACCGTAATTTCCGGAATCGAAGTCGAACGTCGATGATTTAAGGGCAATCAACCAAGCCCGCCATTCGCCTTGCGTGATGCTTAGATTATAATCCAGCATCTCTAGAGCCGATTTTTCCACCAGATTTATTGATGCCATCGAAAGCGAGCAGAACAGTGTCCTGCAACAATTTAAGCATGTACTACAGGGATGACGATACAAATAAACATACCAGTGATTGTTAGGACACGAAAAGTCATCTAGACATTTCTTTGCCAACGTCAGGCCAAGCAGAAATACTCTGGCGATAGCCTCGATTGAGCTTGAAAAATCAAGGTCGCGAGCCCTAAAAAGGCCCAAAGGAAACAGACGTTCAAGATACCACACAGCGAGGAACGCGATGGTTGGCATAAGGTCATGGAAAGTGGGACTTCGGGGATAGTAGCCCTTGAGGATGAGCAGAATCCTGTCGGCAGCGTCACTTTCTTCCCATGCGGACAATAGCCTAAAAAAAGGTTGAGAGTTATTTGGAACACAGATCGACTGACGCTTACAATCGATGATCGCTGTCTTGAACAGTGAGGAGAATGTTGAGATGAGATGCAAGCCATTTCGCGAACGGCAGAAACTTGTGTTCCTCCGGTTTCTGAAGCCGCATCCTTTTTCGGGCACCCTCGAGTTCAACGGCTGTTGACATAACTCCCGCCCTCGCGCCGGAATCCAGAGGACGAGGTGTGCGAAGATGCTTGCCAGTGTGGCGGGTGATGGGGGCGTGTGGCGACGCTCGTTCGTCGACAAATCTGACCTTTCTACAGTTGATGGCGTCTCCCAGTCTAGGGTTGGTGATGTTCTGACGCGAAGTCGAGACATGTCGCTGCAAAGATACCTGGTGGATATCTGGCTGTACAGACAGAGGTGCAGGGTCCTTCGAGGTGAAGGGAGCGAAAGACGACCATCCTCCAAGCTTGCTTTGAAAGGAAGCACCAGCGGCGGGCTCTGTGACGTATTTCCATGGATGCTCGATTGGTGGCAAGGAAGAATACATCGGAATCTCTGCGAATATGAGGCCATATTGTTGAAAAGACCACGGCCCTCTGATATTGAGCCCCCGGAGCTTGGAAGGGAGTACTTTGCCAGGAAGACTGTATGGCCAGCTGGTGTTGCGGTAGTCGGCAAAGGTTTGTGACAGTGGACGAAGCTGTACATTCGTAATTGTAGAGCCTCTATGCCAATTTAAATACCCAATCTTTTGTTCGGAGGGTAGAGTGCAGTCTGTGGGCAGGGAATAGTGCGGCATTGGGTGGGGGGAAGCAGACTGAGCTTGACTGTAAGCAAACATTCTGCCGTACTTAAAGCAGCTGATTTAGTGGGCCATACACAGGCCATAAGGCCAAAGATGGGGGGTCCGGAAGGACAAAGCGCTGTGGTGGCCACACCACATTGTTCGGTCGAGGAACCACTGACGCATGAATGGAGTATACACCAAAACGGTGGGAGTGGGATTCCGCAAAACGGTGGGATTTTTATTTTTTCATCACAAAGCGGTGAGA
>JABCKH010000113.1:0-38557 GCA_018851285.1 Lyophyllum semitale | reverse complement strand
GCTTCGGCTTGAACAGTTCCCACGGAGGGGGTACGTACCAGTGGATTTCACGGATTTCTCCGCTGCCAGCCCCCTGATCTTCTACAATATGCTTGCAATATGCCATCGGCGATAACAGGACGTTGAAGTATGTCACCCGTTGACACTGAAGTACACGAGGTACACACTGACATTCCACTTTGGACTCCACGAGTCTACATAACCTTAAGGGGTGCTCGATTCTTAGTTCGGTGACTTCCCGTAAGAATCTGAGTGCGATTTAAAATCTAGAAAACATAACCGATAGCCCAAATGGGCACTCCGGGGAGATGCCATCGCGCCGATCAAGTCTAGAGCAGCGTTTTGTTGTCTACAGAGGGGTCCGGAGGCCTCTGCAGACTGACTTCAACTATTTTCCATGTGCTTTCCATCAAATTCGACCCTCGGCATCAGCGGCTGATAAAGAATTCTACGGTTTCCAAATTCTAAACCTATACCAGATCCTTACGGGAAGTCACCCAGTTCACAGTTCAGTCTAGTTCAGTGCGTCGATCACTTGTCGTTAGGACGTTGCTATGCTGGAAATCACCGAGGGCTCGTTTAGCGCTATGTAAGGATCACCCTTTCTCTGCTCGTTCTTCGCCACTTTTCACCGCGTATAATGTCGTGCACGACTCCCCAAAATGCGATTTTTGGTACGCCAAATGTAACTGTAATGAAGATGAAGTACGCAAAAAACGCAAGGATTTGGAGCACAGGTTGACGATGTTTCTTGATTTTCGCAAGATTCATCCTCCAAACCCTCGGACTTTGAAACTTGCCAGGCACACACAACGACGCACTGAACTGTGAACTGAACTAAGAATTGAGCACCCCTTACACGCGAGGTACTGTATGATGCATCAGGAAAAGACTGGAAAAGACCGCCCACGTTTACAAGGGCTTCGGGTTTGAGGTTCCTGGAGCGGGTCCCGCGGTTCTGTGATTCCTGCTCTCACCATTGGGACAAGATCCTCCTTGTTGTTCGTTTGACCTCTACATGAAGGGCCGCTAAGCGGAAAGACTACGACCACATCCTGGCATCGTCGTGCTCATAAAATCGTTCCCGATGCTGGATGCTCCGACTGCTGCTTCCATACAAACTCAGCTGTCCCTGTCAGTCATCATCTAGTTTTGTCCATTAAACCTTCAATAACCGATCACCCTTTCGCTATCCTGCAGGAACAAGTACATCAACCTCGTATCTTTCGGTAAGGGTCGCCGTTCAGCCTTCGCCATTCTTCATTCTTTTGACTTGAACGTTGTCTCAGTCATACTGTACTACGACTATGCCCTGACGTTACCGGCGGAAGTCGATCGCTTCTGGTCTTCGAGATCTCTCTCATGGGCCTCGTGCTTCTTTTACCTAAACCGCTACCTGTCTCTCTTCGGTCATGTACCTATTATGTTCCAATCCTTCTTGGATTTACATCACCTTGACATTAACAAGGTACGATTCTTTTAAACTCTATCTTGTCATCTCATCTTCTCACGAATTTCATGTCAGATGTAAGCCAAATGTCGCCACTGTGGCTACTGTACTGAAGATATCATCTTTTAGATGTACAGGCCTCTCCTCGTTCCATGAATACCTCGCCGTTGCGATTCAGGTCATTGTTGGTAGTAAGTTCTCTATTCGAATCAATTCAATGCGCTTTCCTGATGTAATCTACATCATTTCAAATCATAGTTCTGCTCCTCATACGAATCTATGCTCTTTACGAGCGAAACAAGTGGGTGCTCCTGTTCACCTGCACTTGCGGCTTGACTGTCATTATCTTTGGCACAGTAAGTGTATCGAGGCGTCTCAGGATACTCGATTTCTGTTTTTAATACATGAAGTTCTACAGTGGTCGGTGGTTGCTGGACGCGATTTCAAGGACGGTAATCTTCCGAAAGTAAGCTGTGACCTACCACTAAACCGGTCTGAGTGAGTCGCTTCGCCTTCATGCACTCCATTCAAGCTAACCAACAGCCTAGCGCGAAACGTTCTCGCCTTTTTTTATATGGAGGGAAATATTTTTACTGATCCGATTCGTGACCTAGGCCTTGCGTCAGCATGGACAGGAATGCTGTGCTTCGATGTTCTCATATTTTCCATGACCGCGTGGAAATCCTTTAGGCGGAGTCGCGGTAGGGATAGGCTACTATTGAATATCTTGCTTCGTGACGGTACTTATCTCCCTTTTCCTCGCTTGTCCGTGCTAAAACGAATCTTTAAGGGGCTATCTACTTTGGGTGAGATAGACAAATATTCATACCCTCGAACTGAAATTTGAATGTGTGTTGAAGAAGTATGGCTGTCATAGTCCTTGGTAACATTTTATCACTTCATGTGCGTTTAGTTTTCGTCTATGCTCTCATCTGCACTGAAATCATTTATTATAAGCTATCACCTGTGAGGATTCCAGAAAATATCTCACCCATGCAAAATAATAAGGACGCTTAGGACTATCAACGGGGATTCATCACGGCCTTCACCAACGTGTACGTTCCCTGGTTCAATCTCTTTTCTAGGATTGACTCGCTGCAGCATATCATCAACCATGATATCCCGGCTCATGCTCAACTTACGCGATCCAAGACTAACTGCACGACGCGAGCCGACGCGCCATACTGCAAACCCCAGCACGAATTACCCAGTTCTCTCTACTATACTCGAATTCAATACCACATCAGACGCCCAAACGACAATAGATCTAGAGTCGCACTAGACGATTTTTTTTTTCAGTCGTGAGTATTCCTTTTGCCCCATTTTTATGCTTCCTAACTGTGCGGTGGCGTCGACGAAGACAATGTCACAAACAATTATGTATCCTCTAGTCATCTGTACTATTTATGGCCCCCGTTGAAAGGAAGCTGTTGGAAATTCATTTATTATCCAGTGATCCAGCCATCCGACAGACGGTATACGCGTATCCTGACCGAAAGGTATGTACTGTTTTCATGATCCCAAATCTAAAGTGCCTTTTCCAGAGCTATCATTTCCTCTATAATCGCATAATGTTTGTTCTCCCTCAGCTTCTCAGCATCAACCGCCTTCAAGGGCCCGCGAACAACTGTACCCCCGTATCCGAAATTCTTTGAGACGATGGCCTTAACCCCGCCAATACCGCCAATCTTTCCGATTGCCCAATCCGCGTGGGCCAATTTACCCTGAATTTGGATTGCCTCTTTGATGTTCCCCTCCTGGAACAGCTTATACAATTTTGCGTGCAATTTCGGCAAGACATTCACGAGAGCACCGATGGTACCAGCACTGCCGGATAGAAGTCCCTGAGTTAACAAATCACTACGTCCAGCATACACTGCAAATTCCGAGGATTGAAAGCGGGTGGTGAGGCGGTGGAGCTTCCCAATGTTACCGCAGGACAGCTTGGTCCCTACGATGTTGGGATGTTCGGCAAGAGTGCCAATCGTGTCAGAGTCCAAGTCTTGGCCTGCTGTCACGACGGGGAAGTTATAAATCATGATTGGGATGGGAGAAGCATCCGCGACCTTTGCTCGGATCGAATTCAGTGAAAGTGGGACAATGCAGTAGCTTGGGAGCCTACTTCACGATGGAACCGTAGAATGTTCTCGATGCTCATCTGAGGTGGCCATGTAGAAGGTGTCAACACGAGGGCATGAGAGGCACCGGCATCTCTGGCATCGATGCATAGTTTCTTCGTTTCACGTGTGGACTGGGCCCCCGTTCCCGCAATGACAAGAACGTTCTGAAAGCCATTCTCATCGAGGGTATTGCGAGTGAGCTGAATGGCTTCCTTGCGTTCATCGTGCGATCTAAGATATGCCATAGTTCACATCAGGATATTGAGGAGATGATTGGATGACATACAAATGCTGAGCTTCGCCATTCGATCCTTGAACTAGGATCCCTGTAACACCTCCCTAACATTTTCAAGGCCACTCGGAAAATATATACTGAGGGTCATACTTGGGCAAGCCTCAAAACGTGAGCTTGGATGGAAGGAATATCAAAATCTTCATTCTCTTTGAAGAACAAGACAGCAGGGGTATAGATTCCAGGGGGAGGAGCAGAAGACATGATAGACGATGAAGAGATGAAAACTCGATAATCATTCTGGCATAGATTGCGATCTAATCTTATCTGTGCACTACGCCACGTGTTCGGCATCTCAATACGAATTACCTCCGGCAAATTTGATGGCAACATTGGCATTTCTTCACCCTCACACCAGCAATCGACCGCTTCCACCAACCTCAGGGATACTGCAAAGCGCAGAGTTATAGAGAGGCGTAAGCTATAACATCTTTGCCATGTATTCTTCAATCCGGCGGCGAATCTCCTCGTCATTGTCTTCTCGCAAGACATTCTCGTATGGTGTGAATACTTCAAGAAGGCAAACGGAGGTCCCTCGGCCTGCACATCGCCAATATGCGACATTCCTTGCGTCTGGATCCTTGAGACGGCGCTACATGACTCCTTCACCTGCGTCACTGCGGCATATGCACATCCGGGCCATATCTTACTCGTCTATACCGCGATTCGTTGCCAGGGCTTTTAGAGTGCCGATTGCTGGAGCTACTATTGGTGCGGGTGGGTTTGGGTATGCCAATTACAAGTTTGAAGGTTAGGAACTTGTTAAAATGCTTATGGTTGCTTTAACCTTGGGAACACAGAGCTGCGGAGAACCACCAGTGGATGGATAACATCGGTCCAGGATACGGCACAAGATATTTTCGGAACGGCCTCGGATGGGCTCAAAGCAGTATCTTCACGCGTCTCAGAGGTGAAGCTACCAAATATCAACATTGAAACACCTCAGATATTGAAGGACTTGTTCGCATCCATGGAAGGTGGCGAGAAGGGCAAGAGACATGAAAGTGGAGAGGACGGGGAGGGGTCGGGACGGAAGAAGCGGCCACCGCAAGAGGAAGCTGCTATTGCTGCTCTTGTCGCTGCCACGATGTCTTCACCATCTGACCCCAAGACCTCCGAGAACATCAACAATCTGGACGCAAGGCAGAATGGTTTGATGCATCTGACGCGGAAGCTCATCGAAATACGAAGCATGTTACTGAGCATCGATCAAAGCGACGCCCTCAAATTACCTAGCATCGTCGTCATCGGTAGCCAGAGTTCCGGGAAAAGTTCTGTTTTGGAGGCCATCGTTGGCCACGAATTTCTGCCGAAGTGCGTCCCGTTAATTCTCTGCATCTTTTCTATCCCTCTTACTCCTAAGTGCTCCTTTAACAGAGGCAATAACATGGTGACTCGCCGACCGATCGAGCTCACTCTTATCCATACTCCAGCTGAAAATGGCACCACACCAGTCGAGTACGGCGAATTCCCCGGCTTGAGTCTGGGGAAGATCACAAACTTCGCCGATATCCAACGCATCCTCACCGACCTAAATCTTGCTGTCCCCGCCTCTGACGCCGTTTCCAACGAACCGATTGACCTCCGCATCCATTCTCCCCACGTCCCCGACCTCACCCTCATTGATCTCCCTGGTTACGTTCAGATATCCTCCCTGGACCAGCCCGAGACTCTCAAAGAGAAAATCGCGGCGCTCTGCGACAAATATATCCGTGAACCTAACATCATCCTAGCGGTGTGCGCCGCAGATGTGGACCTCGCTAACTCCCCGGCCTTGAGAGCTAGCCGCAAAGTCGACCCGCTTGGCCTTCGCACGATAGGTGTCATAACCAAGATGGATCTAGTACCTGCAGAGCAAGGGGCTGGTATTCTGGCAGGGAACAGATATCCTCTTCACCTGGGTTACGTGGGAGTTGTCGCAAAGTCTTCTGGGAAGAAAGGAAAAAAGGACTCGACCGCAGTTGTTGCTCAACGAGGGGAGGAGGACTATTTTGGCAGTCACAAGGATGTGTTTGGAAGTTCGACATCCTTGATGGTCGGCACGGATACCCTCCGCCGCAGGCTAATGGAGGTCCTTGAGTCCTCCATGGCTTCGTCCCTCCATGGTATCACTAACGCCGTACAACTCGAGCTAGAGGAAACAACCTACCAGTTCAAGGTCCAGTACAACGACCGCCGAATCTCCGCCGAATCCTACGTCGCCGAAACGATGGACGCCCTGAAGCTCCGTTTCAAGGAATTCACCGTACAGTTCCGGCGCCCGGTAATCCGAGCGAAGCTAAAGGGCATGCTGGACGACAAAGTCATGGACGTCCTCGAGCAGCTCTACTGGCTGGACAAGCGCGCTCCTGAACTGGGAACTCTCGGTGCCGACCCCAAGCTCAAACCGGAGGAGGTCGAGCCCTATTGGCGCCACAAGCTTGAGGCCGCCTCATCGTTGCTCACCAAGTCCGGCGTGGGGCGCGACTCGACGTTGCTCGTCGCGGATGGGCTACGTACGCTGATAGACTCAATAGCGTCAAGCGAGCCGTTCACCTTCCACCCGAGGGCCTCCGAGCGGCTCATCGAGTTCTCACATATGATCTTGAGGGACCGGATCGGCGTCACGTCCGACCAGGTTGAGAACTGCATCAAGCCGTATAAGTACGAAATCGAAGTGGAGCCTAGGGAATGGGAGCTCGGGAGGGAAAGGGCGATTGATCTATTTGAAAAGGAGGTGGTGATGTGTGAGACGAAGCTCAAGGATATCCGGAAGAAGGTCGGTGGGGGGAGGAGGTTGGGTGGGCTTATCGGCTACGTGAAGTCGTTGGAGGAGAAGGAAAAGGAGAGGAAATCGAGGCCATTGGAGAATCCTGAAGGTTCTGTGGCTGGAGAGCCGGATCAGACCCCAGAGTCATATCGCTATCCCCCTGCACAGATAATGGACGGTAAGCAACGTCTGCTCTATGGGAGACGCCCCTCTCATGCGTTGCCTGTGTAGCTCGTCATGCAATTCTTTACAGCGATAGGCTAAGCATTCTAAAACTCCGATTACTAGCACTCAAGTCAAAACGCTGCCGTGCTGGCCCAGAGAGCGACGTCCTGTGTCCTGAAGCCTTCCTGAACGTCGTGGCAGACAAATTAGCATACACGTCTGCGATGTTCATCAACATCGAACTTCTGGATCAATTCTTCTACCAGGTCCGTCATTAATCACAAATCATTGGAGCTTCGCTCACCAGCTGGCTTGTTTAGTTTCCCCGTGAGATTGACTCACGGCTGCTATACGACCTCGACCGCCGCGAGATTGTAGAGTTTGCACGTGAAAATCCGGCCGTTAGAAGACATCTTGAACTACAAGAACGCAAGGACAAGCTGGAGGAGGTAATACAAACTTTCTTTCCTTTACCCCATAACACGTTCTGACCTCCTTCGTCTTCAGGTCATGAAGCAACTTAACAGTCTGTCCACGTTCCGCACTGACCCGCAGCCTGCTCCTCGTCGACATCGCGGATTATTCGGCAACATATTTTAATGATTTCTACTTTTTTACTCACATACCCTCCTTTTTCGCTTTACTAGACTCATGCGAACCATCTCAACCCCACCTCTATATTACACTATCCTTCATATTGATGTACCGTACAAGGAACGACGACACATCCCATAGTCCTCGGTAACCGGGATATATGCGGCATGTCATGAATAAATTATGCCCTCCAGGGGTCAGCACAGTTAAAGTTTTGCTTGAGCACCCTGCGCGAGAATGTTCTGTCAAGTATAGACAAAGATGAGAGGGTTAGACTTGCCTTGAGAACACCGTCTAGCTTTGTGGCAAGCATCATATTGCCCTTCGTCTTCAGTTTACCGGTCATGAATGCTTTCTGGCCGTTGAGCTAACGAGGTGGTCAATAATCCGATTAGCAGAAAGCTCATGTGTCCGTACCTTGCCCGACACCAATTCTGAGAAGGTGTCGTCCGACACAATAATTGTGACGTCCGCCTTGGGTTGTGCGTTACCCTTGTACACGGTCCCCGTCTTCTTCATGTCAATTGTCCATGTCGCCACCTGCTTCTCTGGATTGGTTATTTGTAGTTCGAAGATTCCATTCGTCTAACGACACAGCACATGAGCATGGGTGTAGTAGGAAACAGGTTCTGTCTAACCTTCTTTATCTGGGATTGCCTTTCGGAGTCGCTGAACTTGGCAAACGCATCCTTGAGACCTGCGATGAGGTCAGAGGACTGAGTTTGGTCAGATATATGTCTTGGTAGGGTCATTCAAGCCGCATACCTTGAATCCGGGAACTTTGATATCTGACATGGCGGTATGTTCTCAATGAACGTTGCACGGCGTAAGCAAGAGAGAATACCTAGGTCCTTTAAAAGTTGGGGCAAGTTACCTTCATTGACATCTGATTATTTGCCACATGTCGTTTGACGGCTTCAATTAGTACCCGATCATGAACGAACTGATATAAACGGTTCTTGCGTTTACATCAAGCCATAATATGATAATCGCACTGGAAAATGTACGCTTCGATGAGGGTCCACTGAAAGGAAACCCTGCCAATATAACATGTACAAAATAGTCGATCAAATTGGGAGAAATGTCGTCACTCCCGCCGCGCCGCCCGCACCGCGTGTTGGTCCGCTACTTACGCGCAATGGTTGTCTAAGTCATACAATACTGTAGCATTTCAATCAATTCGACTGTCACGGGTCACAGGACCCCCTGTTTTGTCGAAATTTGCCGTGTGTCACAGGTCTCCCACAAGTTTGTCGAATCCACCTGGCGGTCTGACCCCGAAAATTCGTCTTTTTGGCGTCGAAAATGTCGAAAATTCGGCCGCGTCACAAGTGCCGCGGCGGTCCGTCGAATTCAAAAATTCGAACAGGCCTGTCACAGGTCACAGTGCCTGTCGAATTGATTGAAATGCTACAGTATATATGTATGTGACAGGTGCGTTCATCGAGCGTCGCATCCGACTCCTCCTCACAACTTCGAATTCAATTCAAGATAAGCCCATTCCTCGTACCGACCCTGTGCTCCAGATATCATATATCATCTTTCAAAGGTACTAAGTAATAAGTACGACCAGGAGCCAGGATAGCCGATCCCACACACTGACCAACCCTGCGCCCCTAAATCTCTATTGGCCGAACGTTACGAAGGACTTGTCCTCTCGAGTCTCACGCACTTAGTTGCCTAAACTCTTGGTGGATTTCTGACAACATTTTGCGCACCCTTGACCTAGAATAGCTCAGATGGACCAGTTTCAGCGACCCGAGACACCATATCCGGCTACGGCGAAAAGTCCAAGGGAGCGTTAACATTGGTTTTTATTATTATGCACTCTGACGGATGCGCTCAACTCTGGGTGTGGACACTGATGTGTGGGCAGCGTTGTACACCAAAAAAAAACACCGCTATCTTAATACTGTTTCCGCCTCTGCAGTGCCTAAATTCTCTTAACCCGATTCTACCGATTTCTCGCTGAGCCCGGACATTTCTCTGCAATAGTTCAACCCCGGGAAGAGTACCCTACGTTGTTCGCCTACTCCAAATCGCCGCCTTCGCCCGCTCCCTGCCCCGAATAATTTGTACCGTCCAGGTGCGACGCGAGAGCCATCAGAGATCATCAACAGAGAAAGTCCACACGAACCCAGGCAGTCCCTTTCCCCAGTGTTCAAATTCTCAGAGCACTTCCACCTGAGTGGTTTTAGATACTTTACGGACATGTCATCCATGGATCGTGATAGTGCCTCAATAGGCCTCAATCTTCACGTCGCAGCCTGCGATCACTGCGTATCGCATGCGTGAGTTGCCATTGGCCGAATGTAGATGTATTCATTATGTCCGCCTTCGGCTCGCCAGTGAATACACCCACGTTTCTTTGCTCCATACCACACCTCCACCATTTGGGGATGGTGATTAGTATTCATATATTTCTGGCAGTCCCTACATACGCTGTCTCGCCGGTTGAAGAAATGTGGATGGTGATGAGGATAATGTTGACGAGGCTTCGTAACTTAGCTCAAGAACTTTTCTTCGTGTACCAGCACTGTAATGCCATAAATCCGCGCCCTTTTGTGCGCATGCTGAAGAACGTTGCAAGAACGTTCGCCTCCGAAATCTGGGGGCCGACGCCACCTGACAGTGATCGGGAGAGACAAACAAACAATGGCCGGCTGACAGTGAAACGCCGCTGTCGTCCTCTCAAGTCCAACTATCCATCCCCTGCTCGACATGAAGTTCATTGAGAATCCAGCCCTATTACGGCTGGCCCAATCTCTCACACACGAAGGCCCAGAATGCTCCGTCCACACTCGCATGGAGGCGTACAGTTGCAAGAACATCAAACGTGACAAGAAGCTCTTCAAGACTCTCGAACACGCATACCAAGACGAAGTCTCTCATTCACCGCCCCTTCCATCATGGCTCGCGCTTGACCGCGAGAGCGAGATGACCCCATTTGGCCCCATCGACAAACATGCATCCCGAAAGACTCTGTACCTCCTCATCGCAACTCTCAATATTGCTTTCCCTGACTACGAGTTCTCCGACGTGCGCCCATCCCACTTCAACAAAGAAGAAAGCGGCGCCAGTGTCCTCAACGCACTGAGCAACACGTTTGTCTCCCCTCACCGCGCTGGCATGAGCGCCCCCCGAACCTACTCATCCTACCCACCGACATCCTCAGACTTCTTCCCATCGTCCGTCCCGACCTCCTCGTCACCATTCAACCAAATACTCACGAGCCCTCTCGCGCCCCCACCAATAGTAACAGGCACCCACCCCACCCTATTTCGCCTCATCGACGACGTCATTGGTTTATCCGAATGCGAAGTCTTCACCTACACCCCAGAAATCGACTCCGACCCCCATGCAAACGACTTCTCCGATGACGAGGACGACATAGCTTCTATCGCCGATGAGGATTCTTCAGAAGATGAAGGTGCCTTCGAGTTCGATGATTATGATATTGATGAGGCGAAGCCGCGGAGTTATAGTGAAGCGAACTCAATACCTATGCCTGCCCCGCGAAGGGAGCCCGACTATTACTCCGACGAGGACTCCCCTCTCATGTACCCGCACATCCGCATGAAGCGCCGGGGGGCCCTTCTCTGGTCGTCGCATTGGTTCTTCTTGAACCGGAAGTTGAAGCGCATACTGTTCATCACAGTCTGGGCGCGTACCAGAGGAATGGCTAGCTCTTGGCCGGACGATGATCTGTATTCCGTGTCAAGTTCAAAGGAGATTGATACGTCGGAGAGGTTCTTTGGCTGGGAAGGTGGTTTCGGTGCTGGTGCTCGGGCGATGGGTTTGAAGGCGTCTGTGTAAGATACGAACACTTTGATAGTAAGCTAATTAATTCAATCCTCTCAATTAACTAGTTGATGCTCACCTTGTCCCCAGGTGCTGCACCACGATTCGATCATGCTTCCCGTCCCTCCTGCCTCTCTGCTTCCCATGCATATCCTGTTGATATCCGATTACCTGCTACTGCTTGCTCTTCGAGTTTCATTCCTGTATATCTATCCGCACCATTAGCATATGTGTGCCCGACGCAACACACGGACATTGCGCTTTACCTTAACATGCATATCCTTCCATATTTTTTTTATCTAGGTGATCATGTACCGTGTATAATCCTTAATAACGTAACTTGAATGTCACGGTGAGTACTTTAAGCTACAAGATGGTACTTACCAGGGCAGGAGACATCTTGTAGGCGCGGGTCGACCGATGGATTTCGCTAACATCGGTGCTGATGGCAAAGTGACCAGGAGAAATCGGAGGAGAATTGCCGTCTCGACCTGCCCTCGGCGCGACACATCGAAGTAAGTGCAACCATCCACGACTCTCGGAGACGCCTGAGCCTGGCAGCAGAAGCATGCATCTCGGCCAATTCTTATGGCCCACTGCGGACGAACGTCGGACGAGTACGAGCACCCGGAGAAGTCTAGCATGTAAGTTTGAGAGGGGAGGAAGCCATCACCTCGCCTTCAAATATATCTTCGCTGTGCGCGCACTCCAAGGAGTCACTATGACAGTACTCATGACTCGAGCAGGAACTGTCTCACAAAATTTGGAGTCAGAGGCTGACACGCGGATCGCATGAGTAGAGCTTGTTGGGGTTCGGGGGAGAGATGAGCTCTCAAAATTTGATACCCACCATCGATAACCTCGCAAAACTTTTTGGCGACATGTGGGCGACATTGTCGGGGAAATCATCACGTGGGGGCGATTGATATGATAGTTTTGCTTCAGAGCGATTCGGTAATCCATACTCTAGCCATACTCTCTATCTGCCAGTAGTACGCGCCAAAGAAACTCTCAACAGCTAAGCTAAGAGAGGGGCAAAACATACCAGGATCCCCCGGAATATCAATTTCTCCGACGTCAAGTGCGGTGTTGCACGATCGAATGGATGACTGGGACCTTCTTCAAATGTGGAAAATCCAAGTGTTCGAGGGACCGATCTTCCACCCACTGTAACGGTACACACAAAATTCTGTGATCCGTACCAACAACAAGGAGAACCCAGCGCAACCTCACCCCAAGCTCATCTCGTCCCCGCCATCCGCATCTCCCACATCCGACGGAACGTCCCGAGGCGCCTTATCCTTCCCCTTGCCACCCTCCCTATCCCGGAAGCGTATATACTTTTCCTTCAAAACTCTGATGGTCTTGTTGACCTCGGTTTCGTCTATCGGCGGTGAACTCCGCATGATACTCGCTTCCAACGCCATGTTCAAAAGCTCAAGGACGTGCGGGTTGATGGGATCGATGCTCAGTGCCTGTGAATGCCGGAGGATCACAGTCATTAGAGGCATTAAGGCAGTTGTCAAACTATGAACAGACCTCGTGGTACTTGACGATCGCTTTGTCTATCTCGCCCATAAGATGATGCACAAGCCCAAGAAGACCAAGCGCCATCGAATGTCGCGAGTCGAGCTCCAACACCTTCTCGTATGCCTCTTTGGCCTCTTTTAGTCGTCTGTTGATCGCGAGTCAGACTTTGCGGATGCTTTTGATGTACACTGTGCCCACCCCAGTTTCCGGAAAGCTGTTCCAAGGTTCAAATACGTCGTTGCCCATGATTTTTGGGAGCTCTGCGTCACCTGGGCTAACTCGAGGGCTTTTGAGAAGAGATCAGCTGCGCGTTGATACCTAGTATCCTAGTAGATTAACATTTTAAATATAAAGAGGGGGGAGTGCAGATGCTTACTCGCCGTGGTTAAACGCCATCACGCCCATCTCGTTAACGAGCAACGGGTCGCCATCGCACATGGAGTTGGCAGCATTCAAAGCTTCATCTGCCAGCGCATAGTTGGAAAGCATAATGTTCTCCATTCCGACAAACATCAGTGGCAGATGCGAACTGGCTGCAGCTCAACATATATTCCCAAGTACCGTAATAACGTACGTACCCAGTGAACATTCTTGCACAGGTGGAATATGCAGTAACGGCATGGTCATGCTCGCCTTCAAGGGCAAACGTGTGCGCGAACGCGATCCAGGCAGGGCCAAACCGAGGGTCCATGAGTGAAGTTTTGCTGTAAGAACACACTTGTTGAGATCTAACACATAAAACTGGGGAAAACGAGCTGAACCTGAAGTATTGGCGGGCCTGCGCCCATTTTCCACCACTCAAATACCACACTCCAACCGCATACCAGCTTATTGGATTTTCTGGCTCGCGGTCGACCATCTCGTGCGCAAGGATAAACAGCTTAGAATGGAGGTGTGAGAGATGGTACATACACGCGATGTGCAGCGGCATCGTCGCGTTGTGGATCGACACGAGTCCCAAGATCCTGTGTATATCATGAAGAATGCATGCAGATGGACAAGTCCTCTGACATACCTGGAGGTGATCACAAAACAATCTGCCCATCTAAAATTCGCATACAGCGCATCGGCGAAGCTGTAGAGAACATCGGGGTTATCGCCCAGACCGTATTCCTCGACGAGACGCTGACGCGTCAGTGCGTGTTCTTCCGCGTGTTTATATTTCCGCAAACGACAAGTATAGATGAGCCGCACGAACTCCGCGTCGTGCGGTGTCTGCGACGCGTATGCCAGACCTTGAACGAATTCCCATTCTGGAGGCGGGGTCGTTGAGACGAGGAAAAGCTTTGTGACAAATGAGGCATTCACCTTCATCAGGAGTCATCATTTCGCCAGTCACCAACTGCTCAAATGCATCGTAGCACTTGACGTCGAGTGCCAAGGCCTCCATAAAGCATTGCTTCGCTTGATCACCCCGGTTGAGTTTCAGCATGAGAATGCCCCGGAGGTGGCACATTGACGCTTCCACCTTAACGACGCCAAGGTGAGTTTGTCACATCGACCCTTCAGGATGAGGAAGTACCTTGATGCCTCCATCCGTATTCGGTACGGCAGGCCCACTTCTTCCTGAGGAAACAAACTAAGCTTAATACCAGCATTAATAATTCCATTACTAACCAGAGTCCCGGAAGGGGTTTGCCTCTCCAAGCATTTCCGTCGCTTCAGCCCAATTTCCTTGTCGAACCTAAGTTGATCAGCATAGAAGCTAACATGATATTGTTCTTACTCACTTGGCATTGGGCCGCTAGATATCGGCAGGCTACACTCATATCTACCAATCTGGACACCCGGTCCTGCATTTCCTCTGGTACTTCAATCATCGCTCCTGGGCCCATAGGAAGCCGCGGCAATGATGTCAGCGGTGGTGGTGGGTCTTGCTCGCGTCCCTTCCCTTTGGAGGATTGGAAGAGGTGCCCGTTCGGTGGAGGTGGCGGTGACGACGGGCGTTTCGGGGTAGATGTGGTGAAAGGTCGCGTCAGGAGACGCTCTGCGCGTGAGTACTGATGCGTCATGAAGTAAGTTTGTGCGAGCCAAAATGCATCGTTTGGGTCGTCTGTAGAATGAAGAAGCAGACATTAGTAACCAAAAAAAGAACTGTGACGCGACTTACTTGTCCAACTAAGAATTTTATCTCCCCAAAACGCAGCGGTTTCGTATAAATGCTGCATTAACGCGTCATGACGCCAGAGTCTCATCCGATCCACCATTCCCCACTCATTTTCGCCCTCATCATCCGCGTCGTCCTCCGATTCCTGGAATACGTCTGTCGTGTCGTTTGCGAGAGGGTGTGGGTGGCGGCTTAAACTCTCCTTGGCTTTGCGATGCCTGCGTGGTGATGATCTTGGTGATGCTGGCAGCACAGAACGATTTGGGTCAAGAGCAAGTGAGTTCGGATTTGAGACTGTGCTCGAGTTGGCGTCGAGATACGAATCAACGAGATGCTGGGGTCCGAAGGAGAAGGAAGAGCCTATTGAACCGCGATAGCGAGAAGCCACTGGCGATAGATGAGGCATGCCTGGAACCGTGTACTGTCCACCAGTTGGTGTGGATGGTGGCATTTCAGCAGAGATGGTTGTGCTACAAAGATCACACAAAGGTTATAAGATGATGAATGAACTGGAGACAAAACGTACTCTACGCCAATATTTTTCTGGTCTTAAACTGTCCTGGCAGCGACTAGATATATTAGATACCTAATGCCCTCTACGACGAAGACGGTGAAGTGTTTGTGTGCTACTATTTATTTCAGAGGAAGGCGACTTGCACAACTTGGATTTGTTGTTTCTGCCGATCTGGAAAAATTGGGCTCAGGCCTTGAGGATGCTTGAGAACCCCCGTATAAACTCCAGGCTCCATAAGATTTTGGAGGAAGGGTATCCAGACTACGCTGCAGCGATCGGCGGAGCAGCGAAGGCGTCCTGTTGGCGTACAGATACCCGATGGCTCAACATCTCGCTCGGTGTCAAAAAGGATGCGTATGCTAATATTGGACGGATACAGTATGGGCTGGATGATGCAAAAACGTGAATAGCAGTCGACTAGCAAAGGTGATCGAGACGTGGATATAAGCAAGAAACACAAAACCCGTGAGACCCAGAAACACAACTTAAGAGACCGTATCTTGCCGACGGGGCGTCTCGTTCCTCATTCCCCTCGTGAGCACGAGCAAGAGATTCTCAATACGGGCTTGCCGATCCTGTTAGGGCCTCGGTTAACCACTGAACTAGAAACAAAGGATAAACTACGAACCTGTAGATCCTTCATCTCATCCTTCAACTTCTGCACCGGCAGGTCCCGTATATCCTCCATCATCGCCTCGACCCGTCTGACTGCCGCCTCTGCCCTCACTGCTGCCGCCTGCCCGTCCGCCGACGGCATGCGCGAGCCAAAAAGCAGCGCGAGCGGACTCCTGCCATTTGCACTCGTAGGCAGATCCGCAGACAGAACG
The DNA here is from genome assembly GCA_018851285.1 of Lyophyllum semitale. Classification (NCBI taxonomy): domain Eukaryota; kingdom Fungi; phylum Basidiomycota; class Agaricomycetes; order Agaricales; family Lyophyllaceae; genus Lyophyllum; species Lyophyllum semitale. Next base: position 22,408 of record JABCKH010000113.1, on the reverse strand, counting down.
GGCTCCACCAGTGGCAAGGCGAGATTGAGGTTCCTCGACCGCGGGGAGGCACGAGCGGAGGACGCTGGCGAGGGGCCTGCGCTGGGTGCGAGGTGCCTCTTGCTACGGGGCGTGGGTGTGCCCGGCGCTCCACCACCGCCTACGTTCTCCTGTGAATTGAAAGAGCGCAGGATCGGAATGTCGTCATCCGAGTCGTCGAAGGGATCCATCTCGCTGTCGAGGTCGACATCGAAGATGGCATCGTATATACCGTTGTTGGAGGACCCGACAAGTGCCTCCACGAGCGGCATGTGTTTTATGTGGCGTGGAAGGCTGTTGAAAATCGATTGGGCTGCCTCTCGGCCAGTTTCTGCGAATCTTCCGCCGGCGGCGAAGTAGCGTTCGTATACACCGATCAAGATGAGTGTGGGTAGGCTTGTCAATTTGATGAGGAAGACATTGGTTGTGTGGAGGGCGCGCGGGGAGAGAATGAAGGTGGCAGGTTTGAGGATCAAGAAGGCGAGGACATTGAATGGGGGCTGGTACGAGAAAAGAGCATCCGACTTGACCCTGTGAAAACAGTCACGATGAGTTAAAAATGTACAGCAAACTAGCATTATCGTTTACCCTTCCATCGTCGAGATTGCAAATTGAAACAGGTACTATGAGTGCATAAATTGCCAGTCTGGAAATGTCAGTGGACTCCGCTCACCTCCTGTGTAGCATTCTATGATAGCGAGTATGTCAGTTTGATGTCAAGGCAAGAAAGAGTCGCAACCCACAGCACTAATTTTTGCAACGGTGTTCGACAACAACGATATCAGAACTAAGAGAATACCGAATGTCAACCCAGCCAATTGTTATATGAGGTTGAACGCACTCGTCAGCAACAGAGTATTCGAAAGCGCCGCAAACATAAGCATCAGGATCGGGCCGAACACTGGATGAAAATTCGACGCGTCGTGGAAGCTGAGAGACGTATTTCCAAACCATATCTGCGTCATGAGCCAGGCGATAGAACTGAGCGAAGGTGGTGGGTGCGCATCTTTCCCTGGATATCCAAGTCTCAATCGATGCTTGGTACACATGAATGTCCAGAACGTACCGAGCGTCCACAAGGTGAACAGCAGGCCGGAGAAACAGACAGCAGCGATGCCAATGAAGAAGACGAATTGTGAAACCATTGCACGTAGAGACCTGACAAACGTGAGGCTCGAAGAGATGAGAGGTGGATTGGCGGCTCACAGTATAACGACGTTATTCGAGATCGCAAAGAATGTCAATCTGAGAGGGCTTAATCAATCACACAACACAGCGAAAAAGGAAGACGACTCACCTTGGAAACAGTATACATGCACCACACGACAAGATGTCGAACGCCAGGTCCGAAGAGGCAACTAAGGAAAGTCAGTAAAGGAGTAGTGGGGAATGATTGGTGTCCCTACTATCATCGTGGTTCAGGCCCTTGATTCTTAACACCAGGTATGCGAGGAAAATTGCTATGAATGAAAAGTCGAAAACATTCCACAGCTGAGAAGTCACACAATTAGATTATCTGAAAGTCGTGACAGAAGCCGAGCCTACATTTGCAATGTAAACTGTGCCACGTCAATTCGGTGTGCAGTAAAAAGAAGAAATATGCCGTACTGATCCACCCATGTTCCGTCGCAGCGGTATATTCCTCGAGGGCAAATGCCCCTGCGAAGAGAATGAAAAGCATCTCCCAGCCAGTGACCACTGATTTGTCTTGGGCTGCCGAGAATGGTTAGAGTCAACGAACTTGGGAAGAAAACTCAGGAAACGCACTTGACAGGCAGAGAACGAAAGTGATCAATAGAAGAGCAAAGTTCAGAAACTCGAGCATAGCGCCGTAAAATGGCACACGCAGCCTTTATCAATGATCAGAAAAGAGAAATCTCTCATTAGCTGGAGTTCATACCGGTAGTGGTCAAGAAATGGCGCTTTGCGCGAGTCGTAGAGCTCGATGGCGCGAGGCTTATAGTTGTCGGCCAGTATTGATCGGCTCGCGGACATGGTGAAGACAATCCTTCCGTAATGAATATCATTCACGACTTTTTGCGATACTGGAGAAGCAAGAAAAGCCTTTGCTTGGGTCGAAATAGCCATCTATTCCCCGTTTCAACACTCATACCAAAAACACCAGGCAGTCAAATGCGACATACCTCGAGAGCACTCTGCGCCGAATCCATATCACCCTCATTCCCACCCACGGCATGGCTGACTTGATCCACTATCTCGGATGTTGCTCCTGTAAGTGGATTCCAGCGGGTCGTTAGAACGGCGACGAGTTGTATGTGATTCGATGCAAAGCGGCTGAGGAGCTTCAAGGCCAATATTTCACAGAGGGTAGCTCGCGAGTGCATGACGCCCGCATTGGCCAAATCGTTTTCAGACTCAGAAAGGAAGTGCGACCGCACGACCAGACACGCGTAGACAACTGCCATGTTCTTGAGACGCGCATACTTGTGTACGATTGGACGGACAATGGAGAAGTTGATGTCGGATGCTGTTAGCTGTCTGCGGTAGTTTAGTAGTGGAGCGCATGTAGACGTATAAAGGTAGACTGACTCCCAACTCAGAGCACTATCTGCAAGGGTTCACTGGTCATGAGTACAGAAGCAAGGAGAATGTGACCGCGACTTGCCAATTGTTTTCTGAGAAGTGAAGTCTTGTCAGAATATAGAAACTTGAAGGTAATGGCTGATAGAAGCACTTACCACGACATCTTTCTTCAGGGCAGGGATTAAAGGAAAAACCTTGACTGAAGCAAGGTATTCTGGAGTGGGCGCCAACAAACCTTGGTGCTCATAGTCATGGTCCATGACCAAGTGTGCTTGGGGGTTCGGTATCTCGACCGTTACAAGCTCACTGTCGACGATCCCGTTGTGGGTCCACAGTAGTACTGCGCTCCGCTGAACATCGGATGGCAGGGTCGTCGGAGGTTCCTCGGTTGCGCTGGTGACCTCAGGGTAACCATAGTCGAGCCTTTCTGGGTTTAGCACGTATGATAGATATATTATATCTACTCCTCATCCCCCGTTTCTTTTGTCTTTTGTGTCCTCATGTTCACGCCCTATCCGCCGTCCAGTATGCCCCAGCTAATTAGCATCCTCTATTGTCTTCGCATTACTGTGATTCAGGGCAAGATGCCAAACAGAGATCAAAGGCTTTGCCGCATGCTGATTTGCCATCATTAGCACAAAGTGCTTTCTCGCTCATAACCCGATTCCGACGTCCTTGTATTCATCTCTTCTAATAACCTTGCCCGCATTCTCCATCTCCCTGGTTATGCAAGATGGGAGGTGTATGTTGCTGCTTCTCTGAGCCTGTGGATTTCGACGCAGAGGTTACTCTGTACCACTTTGATCTTCACCGTGCTGTCGGGAAGGGGGCGTTTGGCAAGGTATGCAAATCTTGTCTCTCATTTCCTGCCTCTAACCGGGTCGCAGGTGCGGGTCGTCGAGCACAAACGCTCCAAAAAGCTCTATGCCCTCAAGTACATCGACAAGGCCCGTTGTATACGACAGAAAGCCGTTGCTAATATCATCCAGGAACGGCGTCTTCTGGAAGAGGTGTGTAACCCTTCCACCCACCCTGAGCTTATATTCACGAACATGGTTGCCGTCACAGATCGACCACCCATTTGTGTGCAATTTGCGCTATGCATTCCAGGATGATGAAAACTGTTTCTTCGTGCTCGACCTTATGCTGGGCGGGGATCTGCGATGTACGCCAGCGACCGACTTTGTAAATATTTCTCGACTAAATCTTGCATTACCCAGTCCATTTGGAACGCAAAGGTCACATACCAGAAGAGGTAGTACAGTTTTGGATGGCAGAGCTATCCTGTGGTTTAGAATATCTACACCGCAAGCGTATAATTCACCGGTACGTTCTTCAACGTTGGTATTTAGTACCTTCCTGACTTCTCCTTCAGTGACTTGAAGCCCGACAATATTCTGCTGGATGCGATGGGGCATGCCCACATCACAGACTTTAACGTTGCAATTCACTATTCAGAACGCCGGTTACACACGAGTGTGGCCGGTAGTATGGCTTATATGGCACCCCAGGTTGTTGGCAGGAAAGGGTATTCATGGCAGATCGACTGGTGGAGCTTGGGTATCACCGCCTATGAGCTTCTTTTCCACAAACGACCGTTCGATGGGCGCAACGCGGAAAAGATGACCAACTCGGTTCTCAAGGAACCCCTGAGGTTTCCAGAGAACGCCGCCTCACGGTGTAGTGATGCGGGTATTTCGGCTCTCCGAGGGGTAAGTCCTCCATCGATGGTTGTAATACACAGGCGCTTATATATCATACAGTTCATTGAACGCGACTCGGAGAAACGACTAGGATGTCGACCAAAAGGTCAGGGTATGAAAGATATTCAAGCCCATCCATGGTTTCAATCCATCGATTGGGAAAGCCTGGAGAACAAGGAGTGCCAACCACCGTTCGTCCCAGATGTGAGTTACCGCTTCCGCCTTCCGAATACCCCCTCTGAATGTTCGGTTTCTAGATGAAACAAGCAAATTTCGACGTCTCACACGAGCTCGACGAATTTTTGATGGTTGAGAAGCCATTAACACATTCTAAGCGGAAAGTCAACCCGGATCTTGACAAGATGAAGCCTGAGCTACGGCAACTTGAGGAACAGTACGTTGTTGCCACTAATACACGTACCATGTCATTCGACACACATGCATTTAGGTTCACAGTCTACGACTTTTCAAGATCGCGGCGCCTGTCATACTACCCTCACAATCAGCCCGTCATAACCCTCGGCACCTCATCCGATGACACCGAGCACACAGTGGCACATTCAGCTAACGGGACATTGATCCCTACGGCCACTATGGCTGAACGGTCTCAGACAGGATCACCCATGCTTGACACCGATTCACATCGATACATACCGCCTTTGCCCTCAGCACATGGACACGTCGTGTCATGATGACCTAACCACAACCATGACTATGGCCAGTCAGTAACCCGTCAATCACCATCAGTCGTCCATCGTTGACACACTGTAACTATAGCTCTTTTCTCCCACTGGTACCGTTTCTGCTATCATTATACCTGCCATAATGCACACAAGCACACTCCCCCTTGGAGCTAATACTTCACCTGGAGACTTTTGGATACTCGTCGCATTCACTACGACCTTATGACATCACAATACCTTTTCTCCATGTTTCTCTCCCATTGCATTGCTTTCGCACTCTCCATTGCACCATTTAAATGATTCCATTGGCCTCTATGTTCTCGTTTGGGAGCGCTGGCGCAGCTGTTCCTTTTTTCGATATGGTTTTGGACAGGCATGTTGTAACGGTCATATTGTACTTTGTCAACGGATTATATTATTCCATTGCGTGAGTCGACTAGCAGGATAGTCTCCCATTTTCTAGGTAAATGGGCTGCTTTGAGTAATCTAGTCAGTAATGGACTGTGGTCACTCATGGCGTTTGTAAGTGCTGGTGTCATCAAACAGTTTCGAATTCTTCCCCGCTTTCGATTTCGAACACCGAGCTTCCAACCATCTCGAACTCTTTCCCAAATACAAAAGTTCAAACAACGCACGATGTCTGGTTCTGGCTCGGACTCCGACGATAACATCACTCGCCTAGCGGACATCCCGACCATCAGCCAACTCTATAAAGACTCCAAACTGACCGCGCCTGCAGAGGACAAGATCCGCTACAAGCACGATGCTTCTTTGCTTGACAGAATCTCACTCTAGTGCGTATGTTCTGATATTAGCCTGACTGTTGTAACCTCCTGCGATCAGCCAGGGAGACATCACAGAGCTAGAGGTCGATGGGATTGTGAATGCTGCGAATAAGAGTCTACTCGGTGCGTTAACCCCTTTATCCAATCAACCATGGAGAGCCTCATTCGTGATCCAGGTGGTGGCGGAGGTGGGATTAACCTCCTCAGTTCTGCTTTCTAAACACTCAGGTAACCCTGAACAGTCGATGGAGTGATCCACCGTGCCGCAGGACGTCATCTTCTCGAAGAATGCAAGCAGATCTTGTTGTTATAGAGTTGCCTCAGCAATTGTTCACAACCGGCGTGCATAGGTCGTACATTGAACGGATGTAGCACCGGCGAGTCGAAGATCACTCGAGGATACAATCTCCCCTCGTCAGTCTCTGTCTCCCTCAAGCAAGATCCAAGTCTACTAATAAACTATGCCCCCACATTCAGGCGCCATGTCATCCACACTGTTGGACCAGTATATTCGGATGACGAAGTGGAGTTGAAGGCGAGGCAACTGGCTTCGTGTTATAGAACAAGCTTGGAGGTCGGGGTGGAGAATGGAGTGAGGCACGTCGTACGTTGTCCCCCTAACCAGCCCACATTATGGCGTACGACCTGATTTCGAATCGCCACAGGCCTTTCCTTCGGTTTCGACTGGGATATACGGATATCCGATAGAAGATGCCACCCATATCGCCTTGGACGAGGTGAGGCGGTTTGTGGACTCACAGGCGGGGGTAAAAGTGCGTGCCATCCAACTGGGTGTAGCTCTAACTGAATTTTTACACATTTGTGGCTATTAGCTCGAACGAGTAATCTTCGTCGTCTGGAGCAACAAGGATCGGGACGTTTACCTGTGAGCGGAATTTTTACTCTAAACTCCCCATAATTGACCTGTACCTTGCAGGTCACTTATCCCGGAGTATTTCCCCCCTCCGCCGGTGGAGGAGGATCCAGAGAAGAAGGAAACAGACTCGGCTACTTGATATCAGCACGATCATCGCGCCCAGGCTTACCATTGATAGTCCCCACCGCTCGGCATAGCCTGTAAGTAGGTACGCCGCGAGCTCAGAGCGACTGAGATAACGCGTCTGTATTCATAGCCACTTTCCTTGTATAATTCACGCACCTGTGACCTGATAGTTCTCCATATCTACGCCCAATGGCACCTCCCAACGCCGTAAGTTTTTACCGACGCGTCCCTAAACTCCTGTTGGACGCCGCAACGAGACCTGTACTTACTCCATGCAGCGCACATATGTATTCCAGAACGGCCCACATCGTCCTCCCGTCGGCCCGCTAAACGTTACTTTGCTCTCGTGACCACCTAGCCATGCGACTTCCTCCTCCGTGGATTCGCCGATGCGTTACATCGGCGCTGTGTATAGTGACCCCGACACGCACAAAAAGCGGATTACCCCGCATTTTTTGCCCTTGATCGCTCAAGCTCCCATCCCCAGCTCTCAGCCAAATGGGTCTGGCTTACAACATTTTCATTGCTGCGTTCTCGTCTATCGGTAAGCACTCATTCCTATCTACTCGTCACTTTTCTAGGACACTGACCCGTTCTTAGGTGCATTCCTCTTTGGGTGAGTTTACTCCCGGACAGTTGTACAGAGGAACGATTTACACCCACTGCCTGGTGCTCAGATATGACAGGTAACTCCCCCGTTTCTATGTATATTCCGAATGTCAATATCTGTACAGTGGAATCATCGCGTCTGTGATTACGATGGAACGGTATTTGGCGCGATTCAGTAATGACCCAAGCATCCGAGGAGCCGTCGTGTCTACTTTCAATGGTGAGCATTCAAAATGATCAAGGATTACATGTGCTCATTACTCGTTGAACAGGTGGATGTTTTTTTGGTGCAATGGGAGCGGGATGGTGTGCCGCACGAGTCGTTCTCGCTAGCTTGAGCTGATGGGACGGATTTGGACTTAGGGCAAACGATAGATTTGGTCGCAAGCGAACTATCCAAGTGAGTAAGTTGCTTCACCCGAGAAGTTACACATGTTAACCCTGGCCCTAAGATTGGTAGTCTTTTCGCAATCTGGGGTTGCTCCATGCAAGCCGGTGCAAGCAACGTCGCGACTCTTCTTATTGGCCGAATCATTGGTGGTCTTGCTATCGGGTATGTCTTTGCTCAAGTTTCTACCACGTTACTTATGTGTACGTTCATATAGGGTGTTATCCATGACTGTTCCCTTGTATAACGTTAGTCTGTCAAGGTGTGCTGTGGTATACAGAACCTCATACTATTGATTTAGACCGAAATCGCCCCTCCTAAGAATCGAGGTTTCCTTGTTGGCTTGACACAACAAATGATCGGGATTGGGTTCATTGTTGCAAACTGGGTATGTTCACTTGGCATCCTGTCAGCATTCAGTTTTAATCTCTCCCTTAGGTCGGCTATGGATGTCAATTCATCAAGTCCGACGTCTCTTGGAGACTGCCTTTGGGCCTACAGGTTCGTCCCGAAAGTCTCTTGGCGATGGCCCTTTCTGATTGTCCATTTTCAGCTCGTACCGGCAGGCTTGCTCCTTGTTGGCATCCAGTTCTTGCCCTACAGTCCTGTAAGTACGCGTTCCCAGCTGCGAGATCATCGTTAAACATGCCTCTAGCGCTGGCTGTTGGAGGTTGGGAGAGATGCTGAGGCGCGAAAAGTCGTGTACAAATTGCACGGCAAGGAGGACAGGGAAGCTGCTGAACTGGAATATCGAGAGATGCACGATACCATCAAAGCTGAGGCACTTGTCAGGAGTCGTAAACTAAGCGACCTGTGGTCTACTCGTCCAATGGCCATGAGGACCTTTGTTGCCGTGGGAGTACAAGTGTTCTGCCAATTCACTGGTATTAACGGTATGATTATCTGCACTGTATTCTGAACATGTAGAAGGCTAATGTTTCCATCCAGTTATCAATTACTTTGGCCCCCAAATGTATGAGAGTCTTGGAGTCACAGGGAGCAAAGCTTTGCTGGTTCAAGGGTGAGTGTGATGCCTTCGCTAGCCCAGTTTCAATTATGTACTGAACTTCACAGCATTTACGGTGCCATTGGCCCTATCGCCAACCTGTTGTAAGACTTCTCACAGTTTCTCTCCTTCAACAAACCGATTTCATATACTTATGCAGCTTCATCATCTTCGTGCTCGACCGTGTTGGAAGGAAAAAGCCTCTTATGTTCGGTGCTGCAAGCTTTGTTGCGACATTCTCCATCTTAGCAGCAATTGTGGCCACGAACCCTCCCAACGATCCTAATGCCAATGTTGCCGCGCAACGGTAGGTAACCACATACAGGGACTACAGGCTCAATCTCATTCACTCCCCTTCAGCGCTGGAATCGCCATGATTTTCTTGACAAGTATATTTTTCTCCCTTAGTTTTGGACCTGTCAGTTGGGTGTTGGCCTCGGAGGTAAGCCGTATTCAACACCTTACAATTTTAAAACTTTGATTACCGTTATACCACAGGTATTCCCCACCAATACTCGTGCACTCGGGACAAGTGTTGCAACATGCTCCAACTGGGTAATGGATACATCTCATGGCCTGTGAATCCTTTATCTGACAAGTCTTTCAAGGCGTTCAATACACTGATCGGACAAGTATCTCCGCTGGCGATGACAAATGTCGGGTGGAAATTCTATATGCTATTTGTCTCCCTTAACCTCGTAGACCTCGGTATCATCACGGCATTCTTCCCAGAAACGAAAGGTAAAGTTTCCGAATACGCTTTACGCTTGATAATCACTGAAATAAATACAGGAAAAACTTTGGAAGAGATGAACGCTGTCTTTGGTGACGCTATTGATACAAGCAGGGTTTTGAGGTCAGAAAAGCCAAGTGAAGATGAAAAGGACGAAGAAGCAATGAGCCCATAATGGGTGTATTAATGTATAACAAAACCTATTATGATAACGCACCTTTACGAAATTATAAATGACCCCGACGTGTCGCGACTCGCGCGTCAGTACACGTGACTTGTTGCAAGAGGTCACATGTTGTGTTATCAATCTTGAAATTTTGCGGTGGAATCTTTTCACAGTTCACGATCGCGAGCTTCTTGATTGAATTTCGTGCAGGAGGAGCAGCGCGGGCGTGTCTGGCAGTGGACCTGCAGATGTACACGTCCAGCGTTGGCCTACAAAGCTTGCCTGTCGAGGTGAATCACATATCTCAAACATGCAGCCTAATCTAACCGTGTTAATCAGCTTTTCTATGAGCTTCAGCTCCTTGCGTTGTCCGAAAGTTTTCCAACGACTTCACGGCACATTCATGGCATATTTCGCTCGGCTCCTGTGTCTTTCAAATCCGAGTATCTCTTAGGTCGAACCCTATCTTCTGGGCCCGCAGATGCATCAGCCATCTTTACCATAGCCCTTCGTTATCCACTTTGCACCAAAGAAGTTCTAGAGTCGTTATATCGACAAATCCCTGGCGAGTACCATCGCGGACGATATCCGCGTTTTGACCTACCGAGGCGATTGTTTCGGTTGCTGGCTCCAAAACTTGGAACCATCAAATGGAAGGAACGAGAGCAGCCTTTGCCATTCCTCCGACGTTTACTCCACCTGCCCATGCTCTCCCATCCAAACGTCAACGCACATGACGGTTATGCTTTGACAAAAGCCGTTCACGCGAAATTTACACCCCTTATTCGATTCCTCCTCGATCATGGTGCAGATCCACAGTGTAAAAACTGTCTCGTTGTCTTTGTCGCCATTCGCCAAAAGGACCTCGCTCTGGTCAGGCTACTGATCGAACGGGACGACTCCCCTTCTGAAACCGAAGGCGGGAACCTTGTGAAGACGGGCAAGCGTAAGAGGCGGAAACTCGAGGATAGAGTGGAGGTTAATCAAGCGATGCTGAAGGCAGCCGTTAAATGCGACGCCAGAGGTATCGTTGAATATTTAACGAGGGAGAAGGGCTGCGTCCCTGATATGCAAACGCTGCTTATGATGACGAGGTAACGATAGTAGACAACCTGAACAAGATATAACATTAGAGTTCGGCTTATCTTCCATTGGCACAACTCCGGAATGTTATAGCAATTCATACCTAAGAAAAGAGCTTTAGAATAACGATTGGCAGCTCCCCATCGTATCTCTTTGATACCCTGCTGTGTTATCACCCCCACTTTGCAAAGCCTCCACACTGCATGGGAAGCCCATAGCATACCCAAGGCTCTTCCCACCGACCACGGGATTCGGTCTCCAAAATGCAGCCGGGGGCCGCTCTTTCAGTAACATCTTTGCTCTCCTTCGCCTTCGTCTGGTGGATGTGATGGGATTCGAAGGCATTAAGGTGGCTAGCACTACTGGGCAATCCATGCTTCTCCCAGGTGAATTTGTTGGCAGAATTGGACCATCGTTGTACGGGTGATGGCTAAGGTGTGATGCAGGGACCGGTGGACGCGTGGGTCGCGAAGGCTTGCTATGCTCAAGGATCATGATGACTGGTGGTGAGGTCAGTAATGCGGCTATTGCTTGCTTCAATTTCCTAGTGTCTCTGGGCAATGACTACGGAAAATAGTGTCAGATTTCAGAAGAGAAGTAAAGGCTCTGAATCATACATGTATTGACACCCGAGATTCCATGAGAATTCGCGATGCATCTACTGCAGCTGCATGAGCGCGTTCCATGCGAAGAGCTGCTTGCACTTCATTGTCTTCACTCTCGGGCTCGCGTGTTCTGTCAAAACAATTAGTTATGAGATTCTTGAAGCATGCACATACTGACATTGGTGGTGGGAGTGGTTTAGGTTGCAACAGAATCGGATGTGGTGGCTGAGAGCTGGAGACAAGTCGAAAGGCTAGATAAGAGAGGAAGGTTGAGTAAAACGCGAGGGAATGATTTTATGGAGTGCATACGTATAGGTTCCTCCTCTTCCTCGACTGATGTGGGCGAGTCAACTTGTATTTTTCGACGCTTCCTACTTCGTTCCTCTACCCCGGATGGCTCCAACACCTTGCGTATAAGCGTGTTTAATTGACCAATCAAACCAGAATCAGCATTGTGAGTTTCCTCATCGCTTGTATAGTCATTCTTGTCGACATAAATATCCTTTCTAGACACGAGAGTAGAAGATTCGGGCAGGAAATGCGGATTAACGAAACGCGGTGCCATCTTGATGGTTGTTGTAAACTGTTGGACGGCAGCGTCTGGATTTTCGTGCACGTGTTCGATCAAGAAATCTCAATTTTGACCGGCGACCGCGTCGAATCTCTATCCTGGGTCTCTCTGACAAAGTTATGTCGCCAGAACGTACCATAAAATCTGCTTCCAAAAAGGACAAGAAGATCAAACGAAAATCTGTTGGCGACGCACCCGCACCCCTCGTAGAGAAAGCTGTGGAGGTCGATACATCTGCACCTGCATCCTTTGCTAAAAAAGCGAAGAAGCGGGAATTAAAGGAAGATGAAGTGGTTGAGGCAGGGGAACTGGTGGCGGAAAACAAACCGCTCAAGTCTAAGAGGACTGTGAAGGAGCAGGTACAACTGGCAGTGGAGGAAACGGTGGAGGTACCGAAGTCGAAGAGGCAAAAGAAGAAGGGAACAGACGAGGAAGCTGCTAGCAGTGTCATGAAACCCAAGAAATCTACAACCGCCCCCCCACCCGTGGAATTGCCTTCTGAATCGATCTCTTCACCTCGCAAACCGCCGGCTACGTCGAAGTCGTCTAAAACTACCGACACGACCTCTAAAAAGTCTAAAAAGACCAAGGAACGCTCTCCTTCGCCAGAGCTGGAAGCTCCTTCTGACGAGGAAGCTGTAGAGGCTGATTCCGGAGAGGACGAGGAAGATCTCCATTTGCACGGCTTCTCAACGGACGACGACTCGTCTGATGAAGAAGACGCGATGGATCACGAACCCTCTGCTTTCGACATCTCCAAGTTACCCACCATCGCTAAAGACGACGCCACCGTCAAACGGAGGCTTGACAAGGCGAAGCGTCAACCTGTACGTTTCCAGCAGATTGTAGATTTCTGTTTCTCATTTAATGTTCCTCCACCATATCACAGACCGAGGATGTAGGCGTGCTCTTTCTTGGCCGAGTCCCCCACGGTTTTTTCGAGGATCAGATGAAAGGCTACTTCTCTCAATTCGGAACTGTCACACGCGTTCGACTCTCCCGGAATAAAAAGGTTTGTCTGAATCTCGTGGCATTGACCATAGCGTCTAACCGATGTGACCGGTTTACTCGATCAGACTGGGCGGTCGAAACACTATGGCTTCGTGGAATTTGATTCGTCCTCCGTCGCTCAAATAGTCGCAGAAACGATGGACAACTACCTTCTCATGGGTCACATACTCCGGTGCAAAGTTATTCCCAAAGATGAGGTGCATCCGGAGCTATGGATAGGTGCCAATCGAAAATGGAGAGCCGTCCCACAGGATCGTCTCACGCGTGTCGTGCATAACAAAGTTCGTCCATTTAGAATCATGCGTTTGAGGCGTTCATTCACCTTACCGCTCTCATTCTAGCCCCGCACGGAGGATGAGCAAGCACGAGCCGCCAAAAGACTCATCAAGCGACAGAATGAACGTAAACGCAAGCTGGCTGATGCAGGTATCAAGTACGACTTCACAGCCGTTAGCTATGTAAACAATCTCTTATCTGGGTCCTGTTTCCGTCTTGCTTACTGAGCGTGTCCGTCCTTGTACAGAAAAAGGCGAAAGAAGCAGAAGCATGATGTTGATGTGGACCTGATTCCTACAAGCTAGATCTTTGTCCAGCATCCTGTGACTGGTGTAGTTTCCTGCGATAAGTAGATCGGGACATATAGTATGGTTCTGTTTGCGTATCAGCTCCTCTTCAACGTGGATGCCTGCCCATGCGCGCCCTTAGAAAGCCTTAACATGCGAAACCTATGTATGTAGTATGATGTGAATGGAAGCAAGTGAAGCCTGCATGATTCCTGAGTCCTGACCACAAATCATATCATTCGGGGCTTACTTCCAAGTTCCTAGAAGCGCAGCGAACGTTCGTCCACGACGGGTCGTATAATGTTGGGGTCCGAAAAAAATGCGCATCCAACGAGCGTAACGTTGGCCCCACTGGTTCAAGCAGTCCAATAACTCATTATTATGATTGAGGAAACGTTACTATGTACCAGTGTCATGAAGTGATTGTGTACGTATGGAAGGAGAAAAAAGAGTATAAACAAGAAGGGGTATGTTTAGTGGGTACCGTTAGCTGGTACGATAACGCCGTCATGAGTCACATGGGCCGGTGCGGCAACACCTGAAGAACGACATACTGAGCATCAAGAATTGAGGGACAAAATCTTACTCACCTTGGACAAAGCCCTCTTGGTCTTCGTTGGACAGTTCCTCGAGAGTCTTGTTCATGGTCTCAGGTAACAGAAGAGTGGAGAAAATGCCGGTCAACATGAAGAACGCAAAGATCTCCAAACTACACGGATGTCAACTTCAACTCGGTCTTTATAAGGACAGGTACGCACATGTGCTTGACGAATTTACCGCCTCCTGGTGGTCCTCCAATGTCCTTAAGCTGCGCGAAGCCGACCTGAGCAACGATGGCACCGAGCTTGCCGCTGGCCGCGGAGATACCGTGGGCAGTGGAACGGTAACGGGTGGGGAAGGCTTCTCCGGGAATCACGAAAGTTGTGGTGTTGGGCCCGAAGTTCTGGAAGAAGTTGGCGAAGCAGTAAAGCACAACGAAACCCTTTTTGGCGGCGGAAGTGGCGTTAAGTTTGTCAAAGCCGAAGCCTAGTGGTAATGTACATCAGACAAATTGCGAAGAGAGAAACAAATGACGACATACCCATAATGATGAAAAGAATCGTGAGCATGATGAATCCCATCAACTGGATAGGCTTGCGTCCCCACCGGTCAATGAACAGGAAGGAGAAGTAGTAACCGGGGATCAAGCCGCCAACGGCAAGGATCAAGTTTCCGACACAGATATTTCTCAAGTTGTTGTAAACGAGCGTTGTACCTGTGCCAAGAGGAGCGCCGAAGCCGATGACCTGAAGGACAATGCCAGAGTTGAGACCCAACCCGTAGAAAGCAATCTGAAAGCAATGGGCAGTTAGATTGATCACTGCGGCCAGACAATTACTCACGTCTAGAGCAAACCAGGACCAGCTAGTACCAATGAGAATTTTCATGTTCTTCCATTGGCCAAAGTGATGGCAGAAGTCAGCCCAGCTTGCTTTAGGAGCGATGGCGCGCTGAATGGGCGCATCCGGATCCACAACAGAGTTACCGTGAGCCAGAACATTCTCAATATCAGTCTTGGCTTGGAGTACGTTGCGCTCGATATCCATGGTGAAACGCGGGGTTTCAGGGATGGTAAGACGGAAGTACAGCGCAATGACACCAGGAACGCAGCCGAGACCGATAAGAATACGCCACATGTAGTCGACGTGGGGGACTAGGTCAACGCTGGGATCGTGCAAGACTGCGTTTTTGTAAGCTGATACAATGATCAATCCGATCAAAGCAGCCGCTAATAGGATGGTAAAGATTAGAAGTTGTCCTGCAGAAAATAGAAGATGCAACGCACTGAAGTTACCCCAGCCCTGCGACGCGAAGACGGCCGTCATCATTCGCCCACGGATTCTGGTTGACGCGAACTCTGACGATATGACAGCACTAAGAGGGTAATCGCCCCCAATGCCGACTCCCATCTGTGGTCGACGTGAGGGAGGGAAGGCGACGTAAAATCTAGGAAAGTACTGACGAGGAAGCGCCAGACAACGAGGACACCGATGATGCCTACAGCATGCCCGGCACCAGACAGAGCCTGAGCGAATGTGGCGATAATAATGATCATCAACTCGACACCGTCTACGAGATCGTTGCAAATCGTTAGTGCTCTTCATAACAGCGGGACGAGGCGAACTTACACATCCGTTTACGACCGACAACATCGGCCAACCAGCCAAAAAGAAGTTGGCCGACGAAAGTACCGACAGGAGTCGCGACCTTGACACCGAGATCTTGAGCTGTGTTGAGCTTTTGGCCGCTCTTGTTTAAGGGAAAACCTGGATAACATAGGTTAATTACCAGAAGATTTCACGATAGGAGGGTACTGACCGTGGCCATAGACGTAGCCCAACATCGTCGAAGCGATGTTGATAGCAAAGATATCATAGCTAGAAGGTGCACGTCAATACAACGCTTAGATAAGGACATAATCGGACTCACGCATCGGTGAAGAATCCTACACCTGCAACCAAGCAAACCTTGGCATGGAACATACTGAGACGCGCTATGTCAGGAGGATGCCAAGATTGAGCCAAGGTTGAGCCAAGAACTTACGAGAAGGGGGCATTGTCGATCTCTGCCAATGCGGCGCGGCGACGCTGGTCGACGGAGTAGGCGACATTGTCTTGCTCTTTTTCAATATCCGACATGGTTGAAGGTCAACGGGGAACAGGGGATCGAGGACCTCGGATGGTGGAAGGCGGGAATGCGCTTGCTGCTGTTTCTCCTTCGTACAGGCTTTAAAACTCATCAAGACAGGGCTCCATGCGACAGGTTCCTAGCACGTTCGTACTCGGAGCCAATGGAATGGCTTCTTCAGCACTTTCCTTTCCTGGAAATTCTAAAATTAGCCAACGCTAAAGTAATGAGAGAGATCTGGCGACTGATGGGGCTGTTCTGTGCCAAGCCCCAATATACGGGTCAAATACGGGTATTCAACTGTATTTCAAGTCGACATAGTCATTGAAAGGCTGTGCCTATCAAGTGCCCATGGCCAAATTGCTATTAGCTGAATACGATGGTCAGACCATACGCGGTGGCGCCTGTGACTGCGGCGGGTACAGCCTTTTCCGAGGCGCAACCAACATCATACTACATCAAAGCCCACCACCAACGTGTATCAAAAACGTCGTGCGGAGGCAAGTGTGATGAGTCGCGTCGGCTATGTCAAGAGGAATTTGTGGGTGTATGTGTATGTGTAGGCAACGGGCACAACAACGTTGGTGCACAGTGGTGCACTGCTGCAACTGCAGCCGAAAATAGAAGAGTCGATCACCCGTCGATCGTATAAAATTATCCCGGTGTCCGTCAGGGCAAACCAGGTCTGAGATCTGAAGGGTCACCAACCAGGTTCCAAATAGAACTTCGGAGCGCTCTGTAGGATTTAAAAGTACAACTTGAAAGCGTAGAATAGCGTAGAATGTGACTGAGTGTAACAATGTGACACACGTTCCCACCATACGATCAAGGTCCACGCCTAAACAACCGACGCTTGCCGGGATCGTTGGAGGGGGATGGCATGTAATTCGACACGTCTACGTGCTCTCGCTTTGTACAAGGAACTCCACAGGCTAGGAAGAGATTACCCCGATCCTTCGTGTGTTCCCCTCACTTGTGCTCGCATGATCAGCTAATCCGTCTCGACCAGGTACGACTTTCATGGCAGAATACGGAGAATGTACGAAAGTGAGCAGTCTTAAACCGTGGTTCTGACGTTCGATCTTATTCATGCTGGAGGAGGATAGAGAACAGGCACTTGACAGACCGGGAAGAGATTGAGAAGGCGCTGCGGCTTGGAGACTACATCAAGAAAGGTGCGTATTGAATTATTGGCTCTTCGTAAAATAAACACCGGCTAATAGGTTGTGCCCTGGTATAGAAACTCTAGCATTATACTCGTTGCGAAAATACCGCCATCTCAAGAGAATGTACCCTGAACCGCCAGCCCCAGTCGCCGTTGATGTCACGTCGCGTGCCACGGAAACAACGAACCTTACGCCCAGTTCGACTTCAAGCTGACCCACTCTCCTCAAGAGATGATGTAGATGTATGTTGTTGAGGGCTGGGATTAGCATATCATGGACTCACTTTTGTGTCGACAGCGCGCAAAGACCGGAGTATCTCGGAAGCCCGCAACATCGGAAGCCCGCAATATCGGAAGCCCGCAACATCCAACGACACTTCGACCGCGAAGCATAGTTATAATTCCTCATCTCTGGATCCTACTTTCTGTGTATGTGTGTGTACTTTCTAGTTGTACTATTATTTATTTTGTACGACTACACTGCTCTTGGAACCCGGCGACCTTTTTGACCATGCCATCTTGCTCGAAGCTTCATCGTCATCGCCACCCGTTCAGATACTCGGCTCCACTCCACCCGTGAATGGATTGTCCACCAATGGGCTGTGCTGAGAAGGCACTGTCTTGTCTCGTAGTCAAAGACAAGAAAGCCAAGGCCAGAGCCTAGATCAACCAGCAGATTAAACGGGCATGATTGTAACACGTACTTGGTTTGACAAAATGTGCGGCGTCGCGATCCCTTGCGGAATCACCGAGGCATTGAATTCAGGAGCCCGAAGAACGTATCCCATCTAGATTCCAGCATTACACAGGATGACACAGCAAAGTGTTGCTTTGACGTTATGACAGAACCATATACAGAGAAAGAAGCAGCAGTTATCCAACGAGATACTAGAGGCAAACTGGAGGAGGGAACGATCCGATGAGGTTTCATCAGGCAACCGACTGGCTTTATGTGTCGACGCCTTGGTCCTGTCCATCGAAGACAGCTATCCGGAGAGAATGGAGGATTATGTGCTATCGACAGTTTAATCCTGGAGTTAGGGGGCCGCAGGATTACCTGGATATGCTAAGTCTAATTGACAGGACACGTAGATTCGGTAGAATGTCAATTGAAGCACAGAGAATACTACACTTGAAGTTATTGACGTCCTCTTGCTGATTAAGAAAGGCCGATAACTAACAACACCAAACAGAATCTTTGAAGGCTCCGGCATCGATCACGATGAGTCCTTGCACCTTCACATCATCCACCACAGGCACCACACACCTTCGGCGCCGCCCACCTAGAAATCATTTCTGCAGTCGTCCAACATCAGAACAGCGATTTTAGCAGAGACTCACAGCCCGCTCGCCCAGCATGCCGAAAGTATGTGATTAACCGAGATTTCAAGTTTCCTGACTCACGAATCGTGGCGTCGCAGAATAAAGGAAAGGTGTGCGATTTGCCTGGCTTCCGTTCGAGAACATATTGCTAATGCTCTTGGTACTAGGGTGGAAAAAACAGGAGACGTGGAAAGAACGAGAACGACGATGATAAGCGCGAGTTGGTATTCAGAGAGGATGGTCAGGAATACGCGCAAGTGACGAAGATGCTTGGAAATGGTCGTCTCGAAGCCCAATGCTTCGACGGAGAGAAGCGGTTAGCGCACATACGAGGGAAAATGCGCAAAAAGGTACATGGTCTGATTCTGGATCACTCTTCTTTTTGTTGACACAAACCCAATCTCTAGGTCTGGATTAACCAGGGCGATATCATCCTTCTATCCCTGCGTGATTTCCAAGACGATAAGGCGGATGTAATCGTCAAATACACGGCGGACGAGGCACGCAACCGTATGTCGCTTGTCTTTATCTAATCTCCTCAGTCGCCTGATCATGTTTTTCCCCTCTCGCCACCAGTGAAAGCTTATGGTGAACTTCCCGAAAATGCCAAAATCAACGAGACCGATACGTTCGGCGAGGAGGATGGAGAGTGCACGTTCGAGTTCGGTGATGAAGGGGAAGTGGATATCGACGATATCTAGGGGTATGTTCTCCCAAGCCCCGCTTTTCATGTGCGCACATGCAATTTCATCCACGACTGTACTATCTACTATGATTTCTCATATCTGTTGCCACCTATTACTGTAGATGTACGAAGTCCAAAACTTTCCTTACCTCTTGTATTTTCATGCATCCAATTACAGGATCTTTGAAGGAGTTTACCACCACAAAGTCTCCTCATGAATGCAATTCCGCCTGGTCGATGATGAATACCATCGGGCAGTGTCATTGGTAAACTTGTCCAGGCGCTGTTGGGAAGCAATGAAGGAGTAAACGTTTGGACGGAAAGGAGTTTGAACAGGTTGGAACAGAAATTCTAACCAAATTACCAGATGGGTATCTTCCTCAACTCATCAGCCGCCATTGAGCATGCCTGAGCTTCCTTCCGTCAACCATTCGACTAAGGTTTTCTTTTTAGGCAAGTATACATATGGCATCTACCAGTGATGTCCTCGCTATCGTGTGAGTCGTGCTGTCTGCGATTCTACTCCCAACATGGGTGGGGAGGCCCCACCTAATGGGCCGTCCGCGCTGTGAACAGCCTGATTGAGTATGTTCACTAGCGCATCATTGTTCCCATGTCCTGCCACTGTTCACGCCAGATTTCCGGACGTCGGCCTGTACACGCGGAAGGTTTCCTCGGCGTTATCCATAAACCTCAGGCATCCTCTCCATGACAGCTGTCGTTCTCCGCTTCTCCATGTTGGCTCACTGCTCAAAAACTCTCAGCTCTTATTACCTTTCCGTCAACAGAACACCACCACTTTCTCACTCAGGCTGTCGTCTCCGTATTTAACCCGTTTTTCTCACTGGACTTGTCCTCCCAGACTGATCGTTCTATATGATACCCCACGATTCGCCCGGCTTTACTTTCCGTTCATCCGGCTCTGGCAATCTCGCAACAGTTTTTAAGCTACATGCGCCAGTTTCCTGGACTTGCGTTACCGCATGTGATATTTACTTCATCCGTGGATCCCAGCCTGAGCCGCACATATATGGAACAAACACCCTATCTGATCTATACTCGCACATGTTGTGATGTTGTAATGTATCTTCTCTTGTCATGCTCACTCCTTATTCGTGCAGCTCTGCATGATGACTATGTTTGACCTGCTAAAACAGCACTAGTTGTCATTCTGGCGTTGCCGGCGTTGCATTCATTCCAAGGAATATGGTCGATCCAGCTCTTTGCACCTCACCTTCGATGGAGTATCTTACTTTCTTCTTGCAGTATTCGTTTACCATATCTAACATCTCGCGAACATCGTCTCGTATCTCTGGTCAACGGAAATCCGTTCCATCGGCACTGGACGGGCATAGTCAATGCCCGGTTTCTAAACAATTTCCTCCTGCAGCTTCTCCGAGACTTTCTGGAAGTAATCCCTCTCCTCATGGCTTCCCAAACGTTCCTTGGATCCAACTAACTCAACAAAAGACTCCGCTCTAAAGAGGCCAACTTGATCAGATGATGCTTTCGCAAAAAAATATCTTGGCCAAGACAGATAAAATCTTGGTCGGTGGTAACTTACTTCCGTACGGGAGAATCGATAGGTATTTACAACAATGTCCCTGACTAGATTACTGAAAAAAATCCCAACTGGTGGTCAGATTGGATGGTAGGGGGAGGAATTGGCCGACAATTCACCACAAATACGGAATCTCAGTAAGCCTGATCGGACTTGCTGTAGACTTCTAACGTTCTACGCATCAAGGCCCTGCAGCGGAGGCTGCGCACCGTGCGTTTCATGGTTTTTGGATTGAGCTTTGACAAATCTTTTTGGTGAGCGAGATCACTGCAGATACTGGAATGGCAATTACATACCATGGCCTCCATCAGAGCATACACTACATCGACCCTCAAATACTCGGGTTCTAGTTCCCCATCGTCCAATTGACGGTTGAGATGATTAAAAGCGACTTGTCGAACGAAGTCTTTGATAACATTATCGTTGCCCCACGCTCTCCATCGCTTGGCGGCATCCGTTATCCTGGGAAACGACACCCGTCAGTGTTCTTCCAATAATAGAGCGGGTGACAAATAACTGACTCATACTCCCAACGTTTCGTGGTGGCCGTCAAAGTATCTTCGATATCTTGTATCGTAACAGGAGGCATCACAGAATGGTAAAAGACCACAGCGCAATACTGCTGCAGGGTGCATACTTAACCATCCTTGAAGTCCGACTACGTATCTAGCAAGTCCTCAAAACCATAGCGCGACTCTTTGCTTTCTGGACACAGGCGGAAGTCGGAAGTAGGACCCACTCGGACCCACTATGAACTCTATGTTACTTTCTGGCCAGTGCCTCCTCAAACCGAGCTTTCTCCAAATTACAGTAGCATGGAACCAATGTCAACGTTGGCTGATGATCCTACGGCCTTGCAGCTAAGCTCGCTGTTGGTAACTGGACGGTCATCGCGGCGAACTTTCCCGCCGAGACTGTACCACTAAACCCATCATGGGAATGAGGTTGGAAATCAGCCAAGACTCAAATCAAGCCGCAACAGTGTGGCGTAATTGCAATAGAGTTCACCCACCGTGAATGCCGATGGACGTCAAACACCATCATGGATTTTATATATATAACTATTCGAGTAAGGGGTACATTGAATTTAGGAAGAAAGCGAATTCTAGCACCATTAAACTCACATGGCCATGGTTGAAGAGGTCCCGGATGGTCAAGCCTGCGATTTATTGAAGAGGTGGAAGGATGATTGTCCATCTTCTCGTAAGAATATTGGGGCTGCGTGCTTGCATTCTCAGATCTCGAGCACGTAAGCGCTAGAGGATGGTCATGGAATAACTCGAGCAAAACTCGAGGGAACATAGATTACATAAATGACGTATTAGACTCGATCACAGTCGTCTTGTCAGTAATTCGCAATGTTTGATCTGAGGGAGCGAGTGCGATGTTTGATCAGAAGGATGTTCTGTTTTTGGATTGTGTGATGGGTGTAATTACTTCCAAGACGACTGGTACGGAATAACCGTGATCGAATACAGAGGAATTTTCAAGCCCCGACATTTTCTAAAAAAGGGAATTTTCAGGCCACGTGAGTAT
>JABCKH010000112.1:0-39007 GCA_018851285.1 Lyophyllum semitale | reverse complement strand
GCTGCACTTGAAGGGCACAGTGACACAGTGTGGTCAGTTGTCTTCTCATCTGATGGATCAAAACTAGCCTCAGCATCTGACCACACTGTGCGGCTCTGGGATACTAGTACCAGCACATCAATCATGCTTGTCCAGGAGAACTATATGCCTGATGAGCCTCATTCACACTTCTTGTATCATCAAACCCTCAGGATTGATGACAATGGTTTCCTCCTTGATTACAAGTCAGATGTCATTGCATGGCTTCCTCATACACATCGTGGAGCCATAAAAGTGGGACAAACTGGGGTTATTGTTGTGTGTGGCACATACTCAGGATCCATTACTTTTATATTTCCTGCACAGCATAGTCCCCTGCTCCAATTGTCAACTTAAACTGAGCTGGACAGATAATCATCCACAATCACTGGCCTTTCCTGATGCTTTACCTTTTCAATGCTTGTATTAGTACTTCACATTTGTTTTCTTCACTACAGTACCCAGATGTACTGGTATATCAAAACTGCACAGTCCATATCAGTATCTATGACCCAATAACCCAGCTTTCCCCTTTTTCCATTATGCCCCCATCCTCTTACAACATTCATATTTATAACTTTCTTATAACCAAAGTCTACAGTGCTTCAATCGAAGACTTTGAAAGACGTAAACAATAAAAGTAACAGTAAGTAGTATAATGTAGCTCACTGTTGTAAACTCCAATTATTATTACATTGTCAACACATCCACTCGTTTCAATCTCCCATTCTCCCCCCTCTTTGATCCCAAACAAATCAGAAAAAGTAAGTCAGCCCACATACACTCAAGACCAAAGCGACCACAACAAGCAACCCACCTTGAGCAACAAAAGCCTACAATCATCCATCATCACATCTGTAACCTCAAACACCTCCTCGCTCACAACCTCCACATACGGCAACCAGCTCGTCACATCATGCCTGAACACACCCCTCACATTCGTCGTCGACGGCTCCGTCACCACGTGCGGCGTGCGCCAGCCAAGCTTCCCCTTCCCCTTCTTGTCCGAGTCCATGCTCTCGCTCTCGTCACCCTGGTGGCTCTCCACCTGCAGCTGCTCCATCACCGAGTACGGGTTATAGTCACGCAGCCGTAGGTGCCGCCTCGGTATTGGAAGCTCGACGTGGTCACCCACAGCGTGGGCAGCCTCCACGCCGTGTTGCGAGCCGACCGCCGGCGTTCCGGGAGCGGGAGCGGGAGCAGCAGCAGCACGCGGTGCGTCGTCCGCAGCCGTCGCCACCGATGCGGCGTAAGGATCATATCTCGGCACACAGGCACGAGCCCTCGCAGAGACGAGCTTGTCGCGCGTGACGCTCTCGATGGTGCGCAGACCGTAGATCGAGTGCTGCCAGTCCGTATTGAGGCACTCCTGGAACCAGCGTGTGCTTTGTGGGCCCCAGACGGCCCAGGGGATGTGTGCGGGTGTGCGGGCTGCGGGAGAAGATGGCGGGGGTGGACGGAGGGGTAGGGAGAGCGGGAAGTGGAATATGGGGGTGGGAGATATAGGTGTGGGTGTCGTGCTGCTAGAGGAGGCGGGGACGGTGGGTGGAGCAATGGGGAAGTAGAGGTATTCGGGGTGCGGGTTGATGAAGGGCGGCGGAGTGAAGGCGGAGGTGCTGCTGGAAGAGGATGAGGTATTCGGGGTGGCGATCTGTAAAGGCACCTGCTGCGAACCTGTTTCTGAGAAGTCGGTGTCTAAGGAGGAGCTGCTGTGCGGCTTCTTTGATCTACCAGTGTAGTACCGCGGTTTCGCTTTCTGGAGCCATTCAGCGGGCGGATGCAGGAGAGAGCGGATGTTGACGAAGAAGACAAAACAGTGCACGCGGTGCTCGGTGTCTTCAATAGAAGGATTGAAAATGTACACACAGCAGGCGTGGATGCGTTCGTCTGGCTTTGGGTAGTACGTCGGTTTCCCGGTACCATCAGCCGCGTTTCCGTCGGGCGCTGTGCGAGGAATAGAACCGGGAGCAGGGTTGCTACTCATGGTAATGTACCAATACATATACCCGTCAGAGAGCGGCGGGAACGCGTAGCTGGCTTGACAGATGGGCGGTGCGCCGGTGATGATTGGGTTTTGGAAGGTATATACCTCGAAATTGCCGGTTGGGCGAACAAGAAGGAAGGTGTCCTTGGACAAAAAGGTGAAGTCGTCGATTCCGGAGATACGGGCCATTTTACACTAAACGCAAAGATAAAATAAGAGAGGACGGGCGGGCAGATAAGAGATCAAGACTCACCGAAACTTGGGGATTGTTGAGCCAATCCCATATTTCTAAATGTGCGCCGACGCTGTCGTGTACCTCCTTGATAAGCAACGCAACTAAATTTCCCGAGACTTGAACCCGCACAGCCGCAGTATGTTCCGAAGATTGCTGGGTATGTGTCGGCTTGATAAGACACGGTAAAATGGGCAGCGCTGCCTTTGGGTGAGGTTCATTTGTTGATAAAGACCGCAGATGGAGGTCATAGACGTATTTCGAGCTAAATAAACGAATGACATTGTGAGGATTTCAAGATCTCGGAACATAGAGGAGGAACTTACCCTGGGGCGGCGAGGGCAATGAGAACCAGCAGATCCCGGGAAGGGTCCATCGTGAAGTCGATGATGATGACGTCCGACATGGAATGTGTCCACGTCTTCAGATCGAGTGTGCCCACGCTCTCGCGGGAGGCCGAATCCTCGGTCGGAAGTTCCAGGAAAGATATCGAGGCAGTCACCCTACGGTCGTCCTCCTTCCCATTCCCATACAGGCCACCAACAAACTCGTAGACAGAGCCAGTCGGCGGCAATTTTAGATTGTACTGGCCATTCCATCTGAAAGTCTTCCACGCGCGTTCTCTATCACGGAGGATTTTGAGACGAGAGATGTAAGGTGGTGCGGCTGATGGTGGTAGGAGGGAAACCATGCGATGCTTGGCGAGCTCAATGGTGTACTGAAGCCGAGACGATTCGAGGATAACCTTCCTGAGCCGTTTGGAGAGCTACCGCAACGAAATCAGAGGGGATAATTGTAGTTTAAAAGAGAGTACTCACGAAACTGCAGTGTATTAGTTCTAGACTGTCGAGAAAGCTCAGGATACAGCAGATGAGCTCGACCGGCAGGGTCATGAATCGGACGGGGCGATGCATAGATGCCTTGGAGGTTGGGAGAATTAGGGTAGAGAGTAGTTGGTATTATAGATATAAGCAGAGGATTCTACAGAGGATCTACAAGTTCAAGGCAGCATGAGTATACAGATGGTCGAGTAAGTACTTACAAGGGCGGACGAGCAAGATAATAGCCGAGCACGTGGCGTTTCATTATGCTCTAACAAGTTGTCCACCAAGGCGCTCAGCCCCCGCTTCCCTCCCGCACAATGTCCGCTAATGGCGGCCCCAGCTCTCGTTCATCGCCGGACAAAACGTCGGCCAGTAACTCTCGAGCGTCCATAGACAGCGAACGTAGTTTCAACTTATCTTCTGACTTGACTGCCAACGGTGTAGCGACCAACGGACACAAGTCGACGCAGAATGGAGAACTTGAAGAAGAGGGGGACGATGATCCTATTGCACAGCTGCAACGCGAGCTAGAGCGGACGAGGGAGGAGAAGGACACGCTTGCAACGCAATATCGCAATCTACTTGCCAAATTGACTACGATGCGCACGACTCTCGGAAACAAGCTTAAACAGGACGCCGTGCGCACACTTTTTTTTATACATTAAGCCATGAGCACTCTCCTGATACACGTTTTTCGCGCAGGAAGAACTTGACCGGCGGGAACAGCTGGTGCAGCAATTGACTGCGCAGAATGACGACCTGGTGTCTACTGTCGACACTCTGAAGGAGGAACTTATAGCATCACACGAGGAGGCGGAACGTGTAGCGAATGAGCTCGATACGATGCGCAACCGCACATTGGAGGAGAATGCACAAGAGAGTCTCTTGCGCGAACGGGAGCTCCGGGAGACGCAGACCGAACTGGAGCGATGTCGAATGGAGCGGGAGGAATGGGAACGGAATGCGCTGCAGGAACGTGCGCTGGCGGACGATCTGAAGTCGTCTATAGAGACGTACAAGCGCGAAGTCGACCTGGAACGGGAGGCAAGGGAAACAGAGTTGTTGGAATTAGAGGCGGAAAGAGAGAAGTCGAATAATCTACAGTCCGTCTTGCAGGACTTTCAAGCTGGTAAGTCGTCCATCGTCTCTTTTTTTCCTTTCTTCAGGCCTGACCCTGTTGCGACAGCAAAGGACCACGAGCTGAAGCAAGCAATAAAGGACTATGAATCACAACTTACCCAAGTCACCCAATCTCTCGCAGAATTCAAGCATCGAGCATTAACTGCTGAGGTGAATGAGCACCGCTCTGCTGTATCCCTTTGTACTGAACCCGAGATTGATTATAGCTACAACTCGAAGACTCCCATACAAATGTATCTCGTACGCATGAACTTGAGAAAGAAGTGAAAGAGAAGAACCTCCTCATCGGAAAGCTACGACACGAAGGTCTGTCTCTCCCCACCCTCTCCCCCCCTCCTACTCACCCACCGCATCACAGCCGTCATAATCAACGAACACCTAATGGAAGCTCTCCGCCGCCTCCGGCGCAACTCCACCGACACCAACGTCGACCGGCGCCTCGTAACCAACGTCCTCCTCTCCTTCCTCACCACCCCGCGCGCCGACGCCAAGCGCTTCGAAATGCTCTCCCTCCTCGCCACCATCCTCTCCTGGAACGACCCCGAGCGCGAAAAGGCCGGCCTCCAGCGCACGCACCCCTCCGCCGCTCCACCTGGGCCTGCGTCCTCCTTCTGGGCTCGCACCTCTGCGAACAACTCCCCCGCGAAGAGCATGGACCTCGAAAAAACCGACGAGACAGAGGTACGTCCGCCCTCCCCCTCGCTTTCCCCCCTTGCTAACCTTGATTTTGCCTCCCAACCAGTCCTTCTCCCGCCTCTGGGTCGAGTTCCTCCTCACCGAAGCTGCGGCCGGCGAGTCCCCCTCCGGCCTCGACGCACCCCCGCGGAAAAACTCACTCCCTGGCACGCCAACGAGCCCGACCCCGAATAGGAATCACCCCGGCACACGCCGCCTGGCGTCATACACGTCGTCGGCCATGGCGAGCTCGCCGAACCTTGTGCTTGCACCACCGCCGCTGCCGCCGTCGCGGAAGGGCAAGGAGCGCGATATGGGGCCGGGGCCGTAGCGGAGTGCGTTGTGCTGTGCTTTGTTGTTGTCGTTGTAGCGCCGTGCATGGATCCGGACTGCATACGGTATTTATTGCCTTTGGTCTTTTTAGTCTTTTCCCTTTCTTTATGCATTGATTTCATTGCGTGGACTTTTTAGGAGAGACAGCCATACCAGTCTACAACCAATCAATACCTAAAAGTATTTAGCGAAGCCAGAACATAGTTTACCATGCAACTTCGACTGAGCTTGGTCGTGAAACGAAGTTATGAGAATCGACAATTGATAAGTGCACTGATAGCTAGGTCCAACGTATCCCGCCGCTACATGGCCACGAGTAGATTCCAAGTTATCAAGACACACGCACAAAACTTCAATACATGGGTACGGTTAAGGTAATCGCTCCCATCGCTCCCTAAATAGCGAGACCGGTCTCCCAATCCGGATCCTCATCCATTGTATCAATGAAGATACTTGCCGCTTGTTCCGCAAACGACGCATCCTGGATTACATATCCCTTGCGTTTGATGGACTTCAACACAGCGATGAAGTAATCTGCGAAGTCTCCTGGGTCGTTTTTCGTTGGACCACAGCATACCTGGCTGCGTTTCTGTGCCAGGTTGTAGATATTGAGAGAAGGTGTGTTATCCTCAAGAGAGACGTTGGTAAAGTTGAGTTCTTTGACAAGGTGAATAAAGAGCTCACAGACATAGAGGACACAAGTTTCGTTCGAATGGGAAGGCTGAGGGTGAAGAGAGCTAGAGAAATCAGAGGTCAGACTCGGCGATAATGTGCAGAGTGGGCATATTGGTTGGCCCACCTCCGTTTGCGATGTTGAGACTACCTCTAAACTCTGAACAGGATGTAAGTTTATATCAGATGTATCTGCGGATTCTTCTCGACTCGGATCTTCGCGATGTCATCCGGAAGCCGGAGCCATCATCAAGTCCCAAGGCTGTGTGTTCTTCTGTGGCGTTTCTGCGCTGTCCGCATGTCAGAGACTTGATCATTTCGCGGAGGCCTGGCTAGAATTAGAAGGTACAATCCATGCTTGCCATCTATGACGCATCAATTCGTATCTCCGTGTCCCTCAGGTGTCCCTACTCTCTCCTTCTCTTGGTGTTGAATTTTCGATGTGATTCCAACATCTCACATTGAAAATTCCAAGGGAAACTTACCGCCCGACACAAGAGACAATTTAGAATTCCGGTTTTTTCGGGTCGACAGAGCTTACGCCAAGGCGAGCGGGATAAGTTGCACCAGTTTATCGCAAAGAAACAAAACGCCAATGCCTTTTATTTTCCACCAGGAATGAGAGGACATAAGTGGGTTTGCCTAACGACGAGACTTAGATTTCCATATCATCGTTGGTAACTCACGGTTCTGAAGTAAGTACTCCGTCAATTTCAATCGGTACAAGTATGAAAGATATCTCTCTTACCTCCATTTTAATATCGATACGATTCTGCCAACCCTTCTCATCTGTATCGATGAAGATCTTTGCCCCTTGACTCTCTGAGAACGTCGCACTCAGGACATCATATCCCTTGCCTCGGCAGGCCTCCAACGCGTGGATGAAGTAGTCTACAAGGTATTTTGCCTCGATTGGACTACCTACTATCTCGCTGCGTACCTGCGCGACGTTATAGACGCCAACATAAGGTAGGCCATCCCAAATATCTGGCTGGGAACAGATCACTAAGATTGAGTTCTTTTGACAAGGCAAATGAAGAGCTCACAAGTATATCAGGCATAGAGAAAAAAGTTTCGTTCAAATGAGAAGGCTGAGGTTCGGTTAAGGATGAAAGAGAGCTAGAGGAATCCAAGGTCAGACTCCGATGCGTGTAGTGGGTATATTAGTTGGCCCACCTCCGTTTGCGATGTTGAGATAACTTCTAAACTATGAACAGGTGTAAGTTTATATATAACATATCGGATTCTCGACTCGGATCTTCGCGGTGCCATCCGGAGCTGTCAACATCTCCTAAGGCTGTGTGCTTCTGTGGAAGTGACGTCCGCATGCATATGTCAGAGACCAGCGAATGACCTAGCTGGAATTGGAAGGAAACATCCATCTTTGCGCAGACCTGACAAGGTCAGCTGGAGGGTAACTTCAACGAATCTCACCGCTTCTTGAGTTCACGGAAGGGAATGCCATCAAATCTGCCTAACGAGGAGACGTAGACTCCCAAAACCGCGGCCCGATGTACTCCACCAACTTCGATAGTTACAGAGTCTCTCAACAACGGACATGGGTACCCCAATCCTCATCATCGGTATCAATGAAGATATTTGCCCCTTCAGGTCCATACATCGCACCCTGGACTATATATCCCTTGTCATGGATGGACTGCAACGCAGAGATGAAAGACTGTAAAAGGAATTCCGCTGCGTTTGGGCCGTCGTTTATCTGCCTGGTGCGTGTCGGCCCAACGTTAAAGACGAAAATGCTAGGTGGGTCAGTCGAGGCAGATGGCTTGGAATGGGCGTGAGGTTGAGTTATTTTCACAATTCAAATTAGCTCACTTGATCAGCCATGGAGGTCAAAGTTTCGTTCGCTGA
The DNA here is from genome assembly GCA_018851285.1 of Lyophyllum semitale. NCBI lineage: Eukaryota > Fungi > Basidiomycota > Agaricomycetes > Agaricales > Lyophyllaceae > Lyophyllum > Lyophyllum semitale. The sequence continues at coordinate 31,260 of JABCKH010000112.1, read as the reverse complement.
GGCTCAGAGGGAGCAGAGAGCTAGATGAATCAGTAGTGAGACTCTGCGAGCAGTGCACAGTGGGTATATTAGCCCACCCCCGTGTGTGATGTTGAAGTAACTCCTGCAGAACAGGTGTAAGTTTATGTATTGCGGGATCTTCGCGGTGCCATCATAAAGCCATCTGTAGACGGCTATCTGCATGCACATATCGGAAATTGTTTCCGACCAGCGAGTTTCATTAATGGCTTAGATTCTAGAAGTTGAACCTGTTACTATCATTAATCCACACATTAATGATTGGACATACATTTCGGCCAATTCTCTTGTCCGGGTTTTATTTGGACTGACATAGGTCGCTATCCAATCCTGAAGGAGGGAGGACGGGCGCCACTGAGGTGCATTCTGCGTGGGTAAAAACTATGGGCAAAATCAAGCGTGCTCATCCGACGCCAACGCCGACTGGTCTATCCACCGCTTATGGTCTCGGTCCGGCGATTTTCCCTTCCCCTCGTGCTGGAAATCACATCATATGTGAACGACGAATGCATGACAAGGGCAGCGTCAGATACTGTCAGCGATAGGCATTGGATTCAGACAAGGCGAGCCAAGTTGTTCGCCCAGATCATGTACTTTCTTCGCCTTGATTGTACTCCTTAGCCAGATCATTTCAGCCGCGCATCAGCGTGGTGACGAACTTACGAGAAATGATTGGATGTGACCCCCGGGGTCCATCTATGATGTAGACCACACAAGGTCAGCTGCAGGATAAGCTCAACGAATCTCACTACTTCTCGAGTGTTACGGCACGGACCGTATCAAAGTGGGCCTAAATCTGGCATTACTTCAAGCCTTAGTGGAATATCGGTCCGACCGCGCAAACAGGGGGTGTAAATTGTTTGAAAACAGTGCACGAACATTGCGAGGTATAGATCCTGAATGGTGCCCTAGATCGCATAGATCGCCCCGGCCCCACTAAATATCGACCCCAGATCGAGCGCGGCGAAAATACATTGTGTTCCCGACAGCCTGGTCTGATCATCGGAAAGTGCGCCGGACATTGCAGAACACATCGTGTTTGGGACTCATTTCCCAAGTCGACTTCTCGTAAAAGGGATGCGCTATCCAAGCATCGAAGCCAAATCCACTGCGCCATCCAGAGGGTCCTCATCGGTCTTATTAGAACTGTGCCTAGTATCCTCGTCTGTGTCAATATCCACACCTCGCGGGGGTCTGCCACGCCACCGCTCAACGCGGGTTCTGAGAAGCAATTCTATGTCCTCTGTCGACATGGTCCTGCCCAATGCGGCCCGGAATTTCTGGAACCATGGGCGTCGACCACTAAAGATCAGACATTTTGGAATGAGGTCCGGTAGCTCGGCATGAGAATGTGCAACTGACCATTGGAATTCGATGAAGTGTCTGACGTGCGTCTGCATGATTGGGATTGGTGCCGTATCCGGGAATTCTCGGCATATGTCCAAGTACTCCAATGCAATGTCCACCGGGTCTGGTAATTTGTTCGCAAAGAGGCTGGAAAGAATAGGGTATCAGAAGTGGAAGAGATCGAATTAGAGGTACTCTGACGAACCACGGATTCCCCAAGAGTGTCTCGCCCACCATAACACCGTCCGCTCCGGTATACTCGAGGTTCTCTCGAATGTCATCCCAGACCCGCACATTTCCATTGCTGATCACAGGGATTCGCAAACCTTCTTTGAGACGTCTGACTTCACTTAGATCAGCAGCTCCCTGGCGTCGCCGGCGAGCAGAGACTGTGCGGGCGTGAAGTGTTACCCAGGAGGCACCGCATGCTTCCAGGCGCTGTGCGAGGTCCAGCGTTTTGTCGACGGGCTGGCAGAGTCTTATCTTGACGGAAGTGGGGACTGTGAAGGAATGTGCCATCCCGGATACTGTCCGACAGTGGATCAGTCATCGATGAAAGATTCGGAAGTGACTGTATGTACCGATGTCTTGGACCAGGGGCCAGTCTTTTTGGCCGAGTAAGTACGCGCCGTAATGGCCGTCGCGGGCAGCGTCCAGTGGACATCCAAGGTTCAAATCTATGGGACTTCGAATACGATTAGTTCTTTGTCTGAGGTGCTCGTACAGGAAGAACACACCAATACCATCGCAACACCCTTGCAGTTTCCGACCAGCCTGGACAATGGTGTCTACATCATCACCGCATAGTTGTACCACAACCGGGTGCCCAAGCTCAACATCCACAGTAAGATCGCGTAAATGGTGTTCGAAGTATTTTTGATCATTCAAAATCCTGTCAGGTATGAGCATTTGTGTATATGCCAACGTCGCGCCATGTGTCCGCACAAGCGTCCTGAACGGTAGATCTGACTGATTAACCATAGGCGCTGCTATGAATGCTAGGTCTTCGCGTAGCATCCTCGATAGGAAACGAGGTGGTGGCAGTGGTTGAATTCTGTTGAATCGCGTGATCGGTGCATTCTGACCGTGACAGATCTTCCTATTGCTCCCTGCTCCCTGTCAGCCTGATAACCTCCTACCTAACTCTGAATCAAGCACAATTGCGACGAGTTTAGTCAGCGCTTGGATACTCTTCAGCGCATATGAGTTCTCTTACGAACATATCATCTGCTGGGAACTTGCTTCACACATCGAGAATCTAGATGTTCTGGTTCGTCGTCTGCTCCCGGCAGGCGGCAAAACACCATCAAGTCTTCTTTGACTCTCACTGTCAGGGGTGGTAATCATTCATGAGCATGAGGTTGCCCACATGCCAAGACCCGGTGGCAGCCGCATTGCGCACGATAATATGCGATTACATGCCCAGCTGGCTACATAAAGATCAAAAAAAGATGGGGGTGCCAGTTACCGACCCGTTCTCGCTGCTAGTTCGCTCAGTCCTGCCTTATGGTGTTCAATCCGAAGTTTTTGGCCGTGTTCGTTGGCTTGAGTGTAGTCGGAGCGAAGGTCTTGGAAGAGAGAGCTGTCGACCCATGTGCTGCTATCGCAGGTCAAAAATGGGTTGCCCCGAAGGACGTACGGGCCTGCTATTCGTCTATCAAGGTTGACCAGACAATCAAGACGAATGTATAGTGAACATACTTGCTTCCGACGTCGTAGATGCTGACCGCGCGTTCTATTCCGTTATTTAGATTATCGATGTCATCAACAAGACCCTCGCATTCCATACATCGGTCAACTATCAGGTGAAAGCACCTCAGCCGTTTACCAATGATGTCCACGAAGACTTGCTGGCAGACCTGGCAAGGATCAGAAGTCAAAGCTACGCATCTGATTACAACCTTCACATCGACTTATCTCGCACCTTGAAACGGTTAAATGACGGTCACTGTGTCTGGATCAACCGTTGCTATGTACGTGCTACCTGTCCACCATTCTAGAAATACTGACGGATTCGATGTTAGGATTGTGCGTGTAACCTGATCGTCCACAAAATCCCGTCTGAATTGCTCCTCAGCTGCCTTCATCAATTACCTTCCAACCCCACTGTCTCTCCTTACGGCTCCGGATGGTACCCAAGCTGTCTATATTGCCCCCGAGGCATTCACCGTTGCGAAGGCAGAATTCCCGGACCAAATTCAGTTCTGGCAGGATTCCCCTCTCCTTGGTCCTTTGAAAGGACAGCTTGAATCGGTGAGCAATTCAGCCTTCTCTATCTGCGTAAGCTAAATTTCAGTATTCTCGTTACTCAGCTTTCCGGCGCCAAAGTGTTACTGATTAACGGTCTTCCGCCTTTCGACGCTGTCAATGCCAACGCTCAGATCACCGGCAGCTACCAATCCTTTGGCACCCGCCAAAATTCGTATGTCATGCCCCACTACCTTCTGGATCCATGCCCTCATGCGTCGCAACCAGGTTCTTCTCGAGCTACCAATCCGTTGCTGCTGGATGGGCGTACAGTATGGGTAACTTTGCGCAACAGTCGCTTCCTCTCAGCGACTATGCTGTTTTGACCATTCAAAGAGTCAATGGCACCATGCCTGAGACTGTCGTCGTAAGCTGACATTCATAGAATTTCAGCCTTCCTGTTGACCTCGTCTCCCAGTTGCCTTATCGCTCCAGAATAGGCGCCATCAAGTCCTTCACGAATGCAACAACTTATCTTGCCAATAATTGTGTCGCCGTCCCCGGCACCAACGGACAGAGCCTTTATGGGTTCTCGACGGCCACGATCGACTCTTCTGAGAGTCCCGTGGCAAAGTTCCAGCAACAACCTGCCATTTCCGCTGACGCCGCACGCAAACACCCCATCAATGTCATCTTGGATACTTCCCCATTGTCCGATGTTGTCCTTCCACCTGTTCTATCTCCAGGCCTGCCGCTTGTGAATGGAAGTCGCAATGTTGCCAAGTTCTACCTCATGAAAGACGGAAAGACTGGAGTCTTGGCCCTCGGTAGTTTCTCGGACAGCAATTACTTCGCTTTCTTGGACAGCCTGCTACAGGGACTGGTCACCTTGAAATCCCAAGGAGCTACGCAACTGGTAGTCGATGTGGTGAGTTGCATTTGACACGCCTCTATTCGGACATTATACGATTTCATTTCTTTGTAGACAAACAACGGTGGAGGCTTCATTTGCGCGGCCCATGTAAGTCCACCTGCCATAGCCGTAATCAACCCCTTGTACATTTGCTGACCCCATGCAGTGGTTGCATCGGATCGTAAGCAACGCCATCCGTACCGCTATTCTGCGCCCTGATTTTCCTATCTCATAGATCATAGGCCCCAAATCAACCACGGTCCCCCAAGCTGGATTGGATACCGAGGCTCGCAGCGGTCCCCTCGCGCAGTTGATTGTCAAGCAGATTATCAACAACAACGCCGACCCAGGTCTACAACTGCTGTATAACCCCCTCCAATGGAACAACGCCAGTAACCTGCCATTTGGTGCCAACGAGGATTGGCTGCAGCCTCCCGTAGTGAAAACCATCAATGGACGACTTGACGCGTTCAGCAAGAGGTGCGTCTGGGTCCTGTGCAAATGAAGTTAAGGTTTTCATTTGCTGTAGGTTGGGCCAAGAATGCCAACCCAGTGGTTTCCCCGCCAACGTCCCGGCCGTTGGCCTTTTCGATCCCAAGAAAGTGGTCATCATATCGAATGGCAGGTGCGTCAGCCATTGCTACCCGCAGAACCGCTCGCTAATTTCAGGGTCACTTGCATGTACAGATGTGCGAGCTCTTGTTCTCTGTTTAGCGTAAGTTCAGCGACGATATGTGGTCATACGACAACATGGGACTGATGGCCCACCGGCCCGTGTAGATCACCATGTCGAAACTCGAAGGTGTCAAGACTATCGTGGTGGGCGGAAAGCAGGACACTCCACAACAGTACTGTGGTACCGTTGGTGGACAGTCCACTGACTTCTCAACGATCGACACTGAAGTTAAGGTATGCACCCCGCAACTTATATGATGTTTAAACTTTACACATTCTGATTCGATGCGCTCACGATACTTTCAGACTACTCATCTGAAGAACAACACTCTTGCCCCACCTGATATGTGCGTCTCCTTTCCCTTCTGTATACTGCCGAGCAATCGGCGATTCCTGCACTTTCTTCCCACATTCCTGTGCCTGTCCCGGCGAAATCCGGATCTCCTTTTGACTACATCTTGATCGAGTGAACCGCTAACATTCGATAATTGGTTCTATCTTGCTTTATGCAGGTTGGTCAATGGCATTCAAGGTATCACTTGGAGACTCGGCTTTGGAATCACTGACTCCACTCAACCAGAAGGTGAGTGTCCTCGTAGCGGGCCAATGCTGCTAGTTGTTGCGGTGCCTACCGCTGCAATAAGGCAGCGCGGCCGTTTGAGCGCAGCATGCTAACCCTGTCCTTTAGAATGGCAAGACCACTCCGCTAACGCTAATCTTCCTCTTACTGGGAACACGTAAGTCCTGCTTATCGCCCCCTCCCACGAACGAGGACTCACTTCGCTGACTCCACCTTCCCCGCGTAGCGTGAACAACCCAGTCGCTATCTGGGAGGACGTGACGCGCCAATTCCTGGCTTAAATTCTGGTGTCTTGAAATATCCTTATACTAATTATCTTGTTCTATTCCTTCTCCCAATAAGATGCACGCGGACGTTTACTTAGGCTTCAGGAGTCATGCACGGATCATTGGCGTATATGGCTCGGCTGGCAGATCTGGAGATCTGACGCAGATGTTTGTCCTTTTTCAAAGTATTCCACATCGATGAATATATGGACACAGATTCCTTGCACACTCGTTCCCCAATACACTCGTTCCCTCTCGTTCCCCGACGGACCCGGCCCAGTTCCCACCACTTGAGTCATTGAACCCCGTTTCATATATGTATGCTCGTTATAGTGATAGAACTTACGTTTCGGCGCCGATGGCATTTTTGAGCGAGAGATAGCCTGGACAGCTGTTATCTCGTCACCTCCCTGCCGCATGAATGAGCACAAAGCACCGTCGAACGATCTCTCGCATGGGGGCTGGTCTACTCTCTTGCTCTCGTCACCTCGTTGTGGGCGTCTGTCAGCATGAACATAAAGCACTCAGGGCTAACGAACGATATCTCGTGTGGGGCTCGTCTGTCTTTCTCCGGATCCATTCATCCACGTGTGCTCCCACTAGGCTACGTCGCCCGCAATCTTTTGGCGCCGTAGATTACACTGGGGCTAGTACTTCGGCCGATCGTCCAAGGCTGCGCACGACCCTTGCAAAGGATACGCAGTGGCACCCTTCTAATATGTACTAAACGCGCTAGAAGTACGCCTCGCCTCTGCGCGGCGCTGACCGCCATGGCCCCTGCCTAATTTTCTCTTTCTGTATTTTATTTTGCCTGCGATAAACGTTCGCGGGAACTTATTCCGAAGATCTACCAGAATTTGATCACACACGCATGTATGTTTTTATCATTATGTGCTCCTACCGTGTAATATTAGAGATTGGATCTAGCCTTGGATCTAGCTTACACGGCAAAGGATAACAGACAGCTGAACAGAACTCTGCTTAGAAGCCTCGATCACAAATGCTGTGAACCCGTAAGTGGACCGTGATTCGGGTCCTGTTGGGATCATCGTTCACTGGTCGCCGTCGAATCTTAAACCTGTGATAGTGGTTACTTGATTGAGACCTTCTGTGGTCATTCTGTCAAGATCTGTCTTCTGGCGTTCTCGCTTTCCCGTGCCATCCGGGACGTGCCGTGGGCGTCCATTCCCTTGCAAAGTATAATCCCTTGCCGAGGATCTAGGTCTGCCACACTTGTCATACGACTGGCACCCACTGGAGCAAAATTCGAATAATGTTCGCTGCGGCACGTCGGCATAAGCAATATCCAGGCCTCGCAATACACCCGGGCCCATCATTTGGTAGTGGATAAATACATACACCCACGTCGCAGGTGTGGCGTACGCAAAAAGCAGCACTGTAATTAAGTACTGCTGACGCGCAGCGTACAGGGAGGCGTACATTCACCTTGACGCTCGCTAATATAAAGAGTCCCGAATCTATCGCGCTTCAGGCAATCTTTTTCATGTCAATAGTTCAAGTTGTACAGAGACTTCAGCCAAGACTTTGCGGCGATGATAGGAGTACCGCCGCTCCTTCCTAATCATTTCAATAGCGTCAACATTAATCTATAGCAAGGCGCCCTACTAAATTCAAGCCTAAGTTGTCTTGACGATGCGGAGGACCCTGATACATTCTATACAGAACAAGACGTCGTCGGCGTGAAGGGTCGGTGAGACCCTGGTAGCGACGCCAGTCCGATAGTAGCTCAGGGACACGTCGCCCAACACGCTGCCAAACGGTCGGATTGTCGATGGCGAAAGGAAACAGGTTTTTGGTATTGATCGTTTTTGGTATTGATTGCGATAGAAATACAGTGACCCGTGTACAAGGAGGCAAAGGCGGTGGAGTACAGTGTAGCACAGCGCACGAGCGGTGGGGTTGGGATAGAAAGACAATACAAGTCCGAGTATATAACGGGGGGTTATAAAGGGGAGGGGGGGTAGGGGGAGGGTGGTTGAACGCGGCGGGGCTGGTTACAGGTATAATATTCTTGAGAAGTAATATACTTAGATGCAATGCAAGGGCGGAAATAAATCAAGTGCGGGATATATAAAAAAGTCGCAGGGATGGTGTGGGGGGGGTATCTACGACGACTCGATCATGACCTTGAGGACCATGTTCCCGTCTTCGTCCTGTCCGCGGGATAGGAGGTCGAAGGCGCGCTGTGTATCTTTGAGCGGGAAACGGTGGGTGATGAGCTTCTCGACGCTTTTTAGCTTCCCTGAGGAGAGTAGAGTGAGGGCCGCAGGGTAGGTGTTGGCGTAGCGGAACGAGCCGTGGATGTCAACCTCGCGCAGCGCGGCGTTAGAGAGGGGGAGAACGACATTGCGCGTGCCCATCCCAATGAGCATAACTTTGCCCCCGGAAATTGCGGTCTGTCAACGAAAAAGTGTTGAGACACAAAGTAGACATCCCAAGCGCGTTAAGACTTACATGAACGGACATCTGGATGACGGGCTCGGCGCCTGTGCACTCAAAGATGACGTCGAAACCCGTTGGTGCGCTAAACTCAGCTAATGCCGCTTGTGCGTTCTCCTTGGCGCGGCGGAGCTGCTCGTCGGAGGTCTTAGCCCTGTCGGCATATGGGAGGCAGAATGTTTGGGATGCGAAGCCGTTGTTGTGGGCGAAGTCTAGCCGTGTTTGATTAATATCAATCGCCACGACTTGTGAAGCACCGAGGGAATGTGCGACGGCACATGCGAGGAGGCCGATAGCGCCAACGCCGTAGACGAGGACGGTCTGGCCGGAGGTGAGGCCGGCACGGCGGCTGGCGTGTATGAGGACAGAAAGGGGTTCGGCGAGTGCCGCTTGGTCGAAGCTGCAGGTATCGGGCAGGCTATATATACAGTGTTAATTACGAAGTCGCAATTGCGGACCTTGAACTCACGGATGAAGGAGGAAGGCGGGGTGGTTCATGCGGCCTTGGAGAGTGCCGTCTGCGTGAGGAAAGACAGAGGCACTACTGCAGAACCGCATACTTTTGCAAAGGTTATATCGACCTTTTGTGCAAAAGTCGCAGTTTCTGCAGTAGACACCTGCCTCGATGGCGACACGCTGACCGGGCACGAGGTTTCTGACGCCGGGGCCGACGGCAGTGACGACACCGGCGGCTTCATGGCCGAGAACAAGAGGGGCTTTGAGGGCAAAGTCACCATTCCTCCCTTGCATGTAGTAGTGTACTAGATATCGATATAAGACCTGTCGAAATATAATTCTAGGATGACTTACAGTCACTACCGCAGAGACCAGTGGATACAATAGCGACCTGAGCCTGGTTCTGGGATGGAGGCCACACTGAGCGCTCGTCAATGCGGAGATCTTTTGCGCCGTAGAGGACCGCGACGTGGTGGGAGGGGAGTGCGACGGGTGACATGTTGTGTGTGAAGGTGGAATGGAAAGACGCTGTGCATGCTACAGCTTTTAAGTGGAGAGGGTTTCGATATTATTCGAGACAGAGATCGGGCACCGCGGTCCGAGGAGCCGGCGTATATGGTTATGCGTGTGACCCATCTCCTTTAGGCCCAGATCTGCTAGCCTACTTTTCCATCCAGAATCACAGCGCTTCCTTTGCTTCTATCTCGTTTTGCCTTTCACTCTGGGATTACATTCAATTCGGGTGCCCGGTACGCTGACCCGATGCAGGGAAGATCTAACTTTCCATCCTTCTTCAGTCACGCTCCGATATCTTGAGGCTTTTGCATTTAAATTTCCTTCCTGAAATCGGACAACTTGCATTCGCTATCATGGATCCTACCCCCTCCATTTCGGCTCCCAACCTCTTCTCTCTTGCAGGTAAGAATGTTCTCATAACTGGTGCAACGCGAGGTACGTCGAATTTATCCCAATTTGTATTCATCCCTGCGACTTTTCCGGACTTCATTTATCGACCGGTCCAAGTACTGACAGTCCTCTTCGTCTTTCAGGTATCGGCGCTGCCTGCGCTCTTGCGCTGGTCGAGGCAGGTGCATCGATCTGCCTCGTCCAGCGAAACCCTCTCGAAGGAACCGAGCCGAATCACGAAACGCTGAAAGCCATCCGCGCGCTCGGCGCGTCAGCCAAGGTCGTCTACTGTGATCTCGATGACCTAGATGCGGTCAAAGGCCTATTCCAGCAAGCTCTCGACGCAATGAACGGCCAAATACACGTCCTGGTCAATTGTGCAGGTATCCAGCGGAGATCACCGAGCGTCGATTTCTCCGAGAGTGACTGGGACGATGTGCGTGCAACAATAGCACCTTACTTCCCCAGCCCACTTGTACTTATCGCGATCGCGATGCTCCTTCGTAGGTCCTTAACGTGAACCTAAAGTCCGTGTGGCTGCTCTCCCAGGCAGCGGGGCGGCACATGGTGCCCCTCCGACGCGGAAAAATCATCAACTTCTGCTCGCTCCTTACTTTCCAAGGCGGGCTCACCGTCCCCGCGTACGCCGCCGCAAAGGGTGCCCTCGGCCAGCTCACCAAAGCCCTCAGCAACGAGTGGAGCCCGCACAACGTCCAGGTAAACGGGATCTGCCCCGGCTACATCGCAACGGAAATGTAAGTGCTCCCTCCATTTTATGCTCAATTCCGTCATGGTGGTGCCCTTCTCCCGGCCCACACATCCGCTTTCCCCGAGTCCCATCAGCTCATGCCCCCGCCCCTCTTCCATTCTTTCTGTCCCTCCAGGAACGAGCGACTGCTCGCAGACCCCACGCGTCTCCGTCAGATTTCGGAGCGGATACCGGCCGGACGCTGGGGCGAGCCGAAGGACTTCGCAGGTCCGGTGGTGTTCCTCGCGAGCAGTGCAAGCCAGTACGTGTGCGGGGAGCTGCTGGTCGTCGACGGCGTAAGTCGCGAGATCCGTACTTTTTCCCGATCTGGAAGTAATTTGTTTGATGCTATTTTATTGTTCAGGGCTGGATGGGCCGGTGATTGCCTTTCTTCAAATTCTTGCGATGAGTCAAATTGTCACTGGGCCTTCATGCAGCACTTGCAATTGGGGCTTTGAAGCTGTACTCGGCGGCCGGTGTGTGTGTGTATTGAGAATACCTTGTGGATGAGGGGGAGTACAGGCCGAAGGATACTTTCGAAGAAATGATTCGTATTGCATTATACCAGATTATACCGTACTAGACCGGAACATAGCCCTCCCAACGTTAACATATGTAACTCAAGAGAATCGTGATCAGCATATATAGTAATACGGTAATCTCGCTCGGGACGTCTCCCGAGCATTTGTCCGGTACGAGGTCCCTGCATACACGTATCTCGCCCAGGCTGCATCAGAAGGTAAGCATGAAGGTACAATGACCACACCCGCCAACCAAATCACATCAGGAGAAGCGCCTATGTATGTATAAATATGTCTACTAGGAACGTCGTCGTAACGTTACGCATATAGTACAATGGCACATCTAAATCCTGATCGTACCGGACATAGGAACCCGGGGAGGTACAGATGCAGCAACAGCTATACCAATCTCCTGCAGGGGTGATGTATGCATTCATACATAAGTAGGCTTCGAAGCAGGTCAGTCGCCACTTTGGATCAGCTCCTGACCTCGGATCGTGCACACTGCGCACTGGCAAACCCCGGCCACTGCCAGGCAGGCACCACGGGCGCTGCCTTGCAGCTGTAAGATCCACTGCGGAGGGGCCACGCTGAGGTAACTCGACTTCCCGCAACTTAACAACATCATCAGATTCGATGCAAGCGTGGCCGCACTGGTGTCCGCTGTTGCTGTTGAAATGTAGAGCTCAACCAACAATTGAGAACGCGAGCACAGTAGTATGGACGACACCAGGAATCCCGGGCCGATCTGCGAAGATGGGTGGATTCTAACCTCCGCGGCTCTACCCTACCCTAACCACCGAACGCATAATGACATGGGGTCCCCAGTTACTTCATCCGCGTAACACCATCCGTTCGCAAAACACCGAAATCTCGCTCGCGTGCTCAGCGGCGCCAGCATGCGGCAACACGCTATAGCCCCCGCAGGAGCGTGCTACAGCGGTGGCAGTGACGTTAGTAAGTTACTGTAAGTAGCAGAGAACAATTCGGGGCTTAGCACGAGGGGTCACCATCAGAACACCCGTATCTATGTACTGCGAAAATTTGAAAGCTGCATCGATCTCAGTCACAGTCCAAAGCTGGAACTTGCTTGTGGAGGGAAGGGCCGGCCCGCGCTTCTTGAGGCCGGATCGCAAGCCCCTGACGCCAATGTGTGAAGTAAGAATTGCCAAGCGCGCGTCATCAGCATGAAGGTATCCTGGGGTTACACGCAAGCTTATGCTAAGCTCTGTTGAAGGTGCTGAGCTTTGCCGAAGAAACGCACGCGGCATGTGGCGTGGGATTCCTCGTGCCCTGCGTGGGTGGAGCCAAAGAAGGACATGCCGAAATATCGTTCACGACCGGCTCCGGAGCCGCAGTACGAAATTAGCACCGAGAGCTGCATGCGTCCCACACGAAGGGATAGAAACAGCGCAAGGAAAGATAGGTTTGGTGGCGTTGGCGTTGGCGTTGGCGTTGGCGTTGGCGTCTGCGAAGCTTGGATTGGCCTACTGCCCAGGCAGCATAGGTACCCAACTGGGTCCACGGGTCACGCGAGGACGAGGGAATATATTTCATCTGATTGGTGCGCTTAGTGGGAGAGCTCGTGTGACTGAGCACTGGGGAAGAACTTGTCCTATTCTCAGAACGAGCGTGAAAAGGATAGTATGATCATGAGGGCGATGACGCTAAGTGCGTGGTGCCTTCAGGAAGAGGGGTGGAGTGAAGGCTGCGCGGATGGACGGGGACCTTTTGGTGCGAGTCGTTCGGAATTGCCTCGGCGTCCTGCGAGTCTCCACTGTGAGCTCGAAAGAGAAACGGATCGAATTTCGAGATAAGACTCGGGACGGTGGCAGTTCATTTTTTTCAGGCAATAGAAGCTCATCCATGCCCCTAATAACGCGGTAATGAGCGTGGAGCACGGGAGTGTATCGTCGGAGCCTGAGGAACGCAGACGCCCCGCGTGAGCCTTCCAAGGTCACTTTAGACAAGCGTTTTACGTCACCTCTATCATCTGGATTATGGGGTGCTGCAAGTACGGAATGATCCGGTACTGTATGGGCGGTAAAGACTTAGTGAAGACAGGTGCGCGGGGTTGTCGTTGTTCTAGAATTTGCTGAAGCTCAGACCCATGTGATCGTCTTTTCGAGGGAGTCTACCCACTATCAGGCGATGATGGCTCGACTCGCGTTCTCGTCGCTTGCTGTGACGTGAGAGACTGTAATAGAGTGCCACCGTGATGGTAGATGTGAGAGCTTGAGGCGCAGGTTCCTTGAATGTGCTCGGCGGTGCTTGTGGATATCTGTTAGGCCTCGGAAGTGGATAGTCACCGGCTTCGAGGAGGATGCTTCTGAACTAAGCGGTATCTCACGGTGCCTGTTTGGATTGTTAGATGAAAATGCAATTCTGAGAACGTACAGGTTCGATACGAAGTATATGAGCCCGAGTACACTCCAGACTTCATATCCGGCTGATAAAGATCCTTTCGCTAGAAATGAGGCAAACAGGGCTGCTGGAGAATCAGAGTAGATGAATAATTGGTGCGTTGTATTTGGATATGAAGGAACGACTCAAGCTCACCAAATGCTTCGTTGTTTGACTGGGAAAGATTCCGAAGTCTGAGCTTAGGGTACGCCGTCTAAGTAGAGGTGAAGTCAATTAGAGATGCTCACTTCACCGTAGAGCTCCTGACAAGTCGTTAGCATTGAAAAGCGTTGAAAGTGGCAAATTTTGGAACTACCGCGTGGGACCGGTTATTCTTTTACTCGCCGAAATTCAGCCTGGCAACAGCCTGCAACAGCTCGTCTGACCTGCGCTGACTGGTGACCCAGGGCTGACCCGCATCCAAGAAACGAGGTCACGGTATTGACCTTGCCAGAACCATCCCTCAAGGCTCGATGACTGATATGTAGCAGTGTTCAGCCAATGAAGTTGAATGAGAGAACATAAAGCTGCTTAGAGTTGATGCCGATCTCCGCTCATCGCCCTTCGATTATCGATAGTACTGGAGTCCGGCTCTGAAGTGATCTTTGCCAGATTCGACACGTGGAACGATACCGGGACCCCGGATTACTGCTGGTTTTTGGCTGGACAACGTGGTGGGTAGAGCAACTGTTTCCCTCAGCGGCGTCGCGCCCAAAAAACGCGTTTTCCACAAGGACGGAAGAACGGAATTATCCGGGGGCCCGAGTAGCAAGTGCCATGGGGAAATGGGTGAAGCCCGTTTACTGCCGCATTGCAGAGTCACTATCCTCCAGCAGAGTTCAGACCCACTACTCGTGATTCTCTACTACAAGTTATACGGCGTTCCGTGCGCTCGACGTTCAACGGAGCCGGGAGGCTGTCTAATCAGGGTCCCGGACTCCCATCCAAGGTAACAATCCCAGCCAGCCCGTATGCTCCCGTAGACTCCGGGAGGCCCCAAATTATTTTGAAACATGGATCCCCAAGCGACGTGGTACGATTTCCTATATATATAATAGTTGACATCTTCCTAAGATCTATTTTCTCTTTCTCTCTTCCTTCCCGGTCTAATAATCCTCTGTTGTAATTATGACTATAATTCTTACTCCCTACTGGTCTTGCGGTGTTCAGAAGCTCAAGGTGGCTTCACAACGTACGCTCCATATGAAATCATGCCACAATTATCGTCACCTGAAGTTTTTTTCACGATGTAGCCGCCGAGCCACCGAAGCAAGGCTTGACGCCCCCTACATTCAATAACGACGTCCACGCCGTGCGTTGCCTCAACCAGCTGCGCTCAAAAGACAAGAGTATCGAGAAATACATCTACTTGTCGATGCTGAAGGAACAAGACCCATCTATGTTCTACAAGCTTTGCCTTCAATACATGTCCGAGTTCACGCCCATCATCTACACCCCGACTGTCGGAGACGCCTGCTTGCAATACTCCCACATCTACAGACGGCCTGAGGGCCTGGTGAGTCATCATCTTATTATTTCGCTCTAAAGCCTTACCCGCTGTTTGCAGTTCATCTCGATCAAGGACAAGGGCAATATTCGCGAAGGTAAAGGCTCATATTCTGTGCTCGGCGCGTCATTCCCTGATCACCTTCTCGACAGTGATAAAAAACTGGCCCAAGCTCAATGAAGCCCGGATTAGCGTTGTGACCGATGGTGATCGATAATAATCAAACCTTCGCTTGGAGAATTTAGCTTACCTTGGTTCATTTAGGTTCGCGTATCTTGGGGTTAGGGGATCTTGGTGTTAATGGCATGCCTATTTCGATTGGCAAACTCTCTTTGTATATCGCTGGTGCAGGGTAAGGGTACTTTTCCCTCAGCATCCGAACCCTTCTCTTACCCTGGTTGTTTCGCAGGATTCGACCTTCCTCCACCATTCCCATATGTCTCGACTTCGGAACTAACACCCAAAAGTTCTTGGATGATCCCCTGTATCTCGGTCTGCGCCAGAAGAGGGTTGCAGGGACAGAAATGACGGAGTTCATGGACGAATTCATGCACGAGATGTCTGTGGCATTCCCCAAGCTCCTCGTACAATTCGAGGTAGGTCTCTTCCTTGTCTATGGCTCAGGGTGTCGTCGCTAATCGTCGCTGCTTCCAGGACTTCTCTACAGATAACGCATTCCTGTATCTTGAGCGATATCGCAACAAGTACCCCGTGTTCAATGACGACATCCAGGGTACTGGTGCTGTTGTTCTCTCCGGCCTCATCAATGCTGCAAGACTATCATCTGCGGCGTCAGGGCAGCCCATCACCTCACACCGTATCTTGTTCTTCGGCGCAGGGTCCGCCGGTGTTGGTGTCGCTATGCAGTTGATGAGCTTCTTCACGCTCAACGGGCTCTCGAAGGACGAAGCTCGTGAGCGTATCTGGCTTATTGACTCGCAGGGTCTCGTGTTCGATGGGCGTGGTAAACTCGCAGAGCACAAAAAGTGTCAGTTTGCCATTTCGAAGCATTTGCAGGCTTTTTCAAATGCTCATATCCATGTTACACAGTCTTCTCGCGCAAGGATTACGATGGACCTCCCATCACCAACATCCTCGACATCATCGAGTACGTTAAGCCTACAGCCTTGCTTGGCCTCTCAACTATATCGGTATGTACTATGAGCGCTCACCCAGACCGCCTCCCCTGATACGCTGCCGTTCACAGAACGCCTTCAACACGGACGTCATCAGAGCCATGGCAGCCCTCAACCCGCGGCCCATCATCTTCCCTCTCTCCAACCCCGTCCGCCTGTCCGAATGCTCCTTCGAGGACGCAGTCCAGTACACCAACGGCAAGGTCCTCTTCGCCTCCGGATCGCCTTTCGCCCAAGTAGAGCACGACGGCGTCACGCTGTATCCAGGTCAGGGCAACAATATGTACATCTTCCCTGGTAAGTGCCCTCAATTTATCGCGGGTTCGTTTCTCATTACCGGGTATGCTGTAGGTCTCGGTCTAGGAGCGATCCTTGCACGGGCAACGGCTGTCACTGACGCCATGGTTGAGGCGTCCTCGCTAGGGCTTGCTGGTGCCTTGACGGAGGATGAGCATGCCGCGGGCCTTTTGTACCCCCGCATTGAACGCAGTACGTCCCCGTGCCATATCTGTTGTCCCCTGCATCATGAATTAACGTTTGATGCAGTCCGTGAAATCAGCGCCCATATCGCGACAGAGGTCATCCGTGCTGCTCAGAAGGCTGTGAGTTCATAAATTTGTATCGTCTTTGTCTTTGCGTGTCGCTCATTGGGGAACAGGGTGTCGATCGTTCCAAGGAGCTGCGCGCGATGGATGATGTCGAGCTGCTCGCGTTCGTCAACAGCAAGATGTGGAACCCTTGATACCCTATTTAATTTAGATTTCCTTGTGGATATTGTTCGTGTATAGAATGTATTCGGAACCTGCGTACATCGTTGGATCGCGAGCCCTAAGTCATTGAGTTTGCATTTGCGAACGTCATGTATGCAGACGAGTATGGATAATATCGGGTCATATGTGCTGCTCAGAAGGCTGTGAGTTCATGACGTTGTATCTTTGTCTTTGCGTGTCGCTCATTGAGGAACAGGGCGTCGACCGTTCTAAGGAACTGCGCGCAATGGATGCCGAGCTGCTCACGCCCGTCAACGGCATAGGTTATATAAGAAGTTATGACGGGTGTAGTGACGTAGATCGCGGAGATAAACGTTTGTCTCCAGTGGTAGCAGGAACCACATCCGAGTCCCTGTTCACTCCATGTGTAAGTAGAGCGAAAAAGACACCACTGGATGATTTGGAAGGATAGATTCAGTAGATGTCAGAACGGTTCCCTCTGCAAAGCAATAAGCGCGGCGTCGCGAATAGAGATCTGCAATGCGTCTACGATTATTATAACTATGTACATGGTCAATTATTGAGAGGAAACGCACAGGCCATCTCCATCTGCTCTATTCCTTTGATTAAAGTAGTATTACGCTCGCTCTACACTCTGCGGCAAAAAATAATGCATAAAAATATCCAATTGTCTACCTTCCGCGCGTGCAGTGAGCGTCCGAGGAACGAAGGCAGGTAAACTCGCCAGACAGGACCTTTCCTCCAATCCTTTTTACTCCTTTTGGAACTTTTTCTGAATCTCCTCCTCTGTAAACCGCCTCGTCTTAGTCTTCAGCAGCGCCACGAGCTCCTGATGACTCATCCCAATCTGGTCTCCGATGGGCACCATGCACCGCACAAGGTGATCGTAGTCCTTGCGCATTAATGAAACGGTCAACATGAGATAGTCGATGTTGTGGAAGACTAGGGCGTGGTTGGTGGAGTAGAGATGCTTTCCCTTGAGGAATGCCTGTGGGTGCTCACGCCAATGGCGCAGAGGGTTCAGGTGGTGCGAGGTGTGGTAGCCGTCGTTGAAGCAGTAACGGTTGCTCTGTAGAGGTTTTAGCGCGGGGAAGCAAAGAGGGAGAAGAAGGGGAGAACTCACGGGTACATCAATCAGGGTGATGCTGGAGCGATAACTAGATTTGGGCTCTACGTCATCTACAAACGCGTGCTGTCCCCAGTTCCCGATCATCATTACAATGCGCATGACCACCAACGGTACGACGAAGAGTACCAGCGTTGGCCGGGGGTTGTAGTACATCAAGAAGATGATACATGCATACGAGGAGACCTCAGAGACGAAAGATCTGATGGCGAGTCCGTAGCGTCCCTTGCGGATGAAGTAAATCGGCAGCTCGATCCATACCAGCGTAAAAAAGCGTCCGACATAACACGTAAAGGCCCAAAGCTCGTCGCGCTGGTATCGGATAGTGGAACTGAGGTCTTCTGGGCCGTTCCCTTCTGCGTGGTGGTGCTTGACATGATGGTAGAAATACGAGTCCCACGTGTGTCCCATCAACGGCTCGAGAACGTATGGGAATGCGGCATCGAACCAGCCCCACCAGCCTCCCTGAACCAGCACTCCGTGGTTGTGGATGTGGTTGTGCAGCAGCAGCGTGAACGCACCGGCATAGTACCCTGTCATCAACATATGCATCACACCGTGCACCCATGAGAAGCTGTAGTAGAGCCATATTGCGGAAGGCACGGAGGTAGCCAAGTAGATGAGTATGTGGTTGAGAAATACCACGTCGGTTTTGTGGCGGACGACGGTGGAAGCCCAGTTGACGTAACGGGGGAGGATGTGCGTGCGGATTACTGAGGGCAACCACAAGTCGGAGGTGAACACCGTTGGCTCGAAGTCTGCGCTGGTGGCATCGTTCAGGTTGCCCAGTAGCTTGATTGTTTCGGCGTCGTCGTCATCGCTGTTGTCGTGCGGCGGCAGGGAAGTGATATCGGCGAAGAGGTTGTTCAGCACTATTTTGTCTGGACGTGTCAAGAAAGGGCTGATTGTGGTGTTCAACATCAGCGCGTCTTCAAAAACGCTGCTTCAGGCCAGTTTCTGCCAATCTCGCTTTTAAACGTTTGTCACCTAGGCTGTAAGTGGCACGATTCGAAGACTTTTTAATACTTTAGCGAGGATTCGCAGGGTCTCGCTTCAAGACGCATCATGCAACGGCAACCAGTCATCATTTCTACAGACAGACTGTAGTAAGTTGAGCTACAACTGCTTGCTTGCCACCTCATCGCAGTGTAGATAGATAGATAGATAACCCGCAGCGGTCTGCATGTAGGCTCGATCCTTGCGCGCGTGACGTAAATGATGACGTCACCGTTGAGGCGTGCCTTGACAGACTACTAATAGGCAGGCCTTTTGTATCCCGCATTGACGCGGTACGTGAGTTGTCTCCTGGATAATGAATTGATGTGTCTCTCCCAATCTAGTCCGCCAGTGCTGCCTTTCGTATTTGCGTGTTGCCCATTGAGGAACATGGCGTCGACCAGTCTAAGGAGCTGTGTGCCATGGATGATGCTGACCTGCTCAAGCTCATCAATGGCAAGATGTGAGAATCCTATATGATTTAGATTCCCCTGTAAATATTGTTCATGTATGAAATGTATAGACTAAGACTGGTCTACCCGTTACAACGTGCGTACGTCTTTGGTTTCGATGCCCGATCGAGCAAATCTAGCCCGTCGGCATCAACAGGAATTAGGTGCTCGAGGACGCTGTGCTTGTTCAGGTGCTGGTTCTGACCGAATCTTGCCATATAATCATAGACTTATTTCCTTCTGCTGCGTCCGAGGCAAGTTTTGGCCGGGGCATTCTCCTCAGGGCTGGTCAGGAGCTGGAGTTTAGCTAGAGCCCAGCGTTGTTGCATTTGTGAGCATCGTGTATAGTCGAGGTTGAATAATTCTGCGTACATTATGGTCTGTGCTCCCTAGGCACCTAGCAGGCTTGAAGAAGGGACGCACGGCGTCCGCTCATACTACAGCGAATGTGTCGTATTGGCACCGAAGAGGGGGTATTACCGTATAAAGGTAGAGGGCGACCTGGGAACTATGCTTATGATGTAGAAAGCCGGCGGAGCGGTGTAGAAAGGATGAACGTCTTCGTAGTGGCTCCGGAAATGGCGTCGGGAGGAATCGCCCCCGCTCACTTCGCCGCTGTAATGACTTCGAAGGCTAGATTCGGTAGTGATTCCCTCCGCAAGCGATAAGCGCGGCGTCAGGACTTAGCCTAGGTTAATTGCGAATGGGGATCAAGTGAGCAAGCATACCTCGTAGTTAGCCACGCAACGAGGTGAGTGACGGCCTTCTGTCGGTCTTGTATGGGTTGGGAGTTTTGTGGCATGGTGTGAACAGCGGAAAGGGTCGGGCGAAAAGGCGATATGCCAGGGCCAATGGTTGGGGAAGTCAGTCATTTATATCGTCATATAGACCCGCACGACTGGGTAAGTAGACAGGCAGCGCTAGCCTGAAAAATGAAGTACCGTCCGTTCATCGCAGATCAGGCTGATCTAAGGGAAACTCACATACAATAGGTCCGAGCGTAGCATACAGGTATGAGTGTCGGAGGAGCCCTTGAGGCATGCGCTTGGCTTAGGGAAGTTGTTAGAACCAATGAGTGTTAACTATGCTTGGAGGGTAGGACTTTTCTAGTCGTCATGGAGTCCAGTTTGGAAACGTTAACGGATTCCAGATGGACAAGAGGAAAGAAAGTGGTCTGTCTCAGATAACTTTAAGCTGGAGCCTGGAGCTGTTCACCTCATGTGCAGATAAATACGAGATACAGGCCTGCCCAGCCACGCAACAAGACACATAGTCGCAGAGCATAATAATAATAATATAAGAGGAGCCTGAGAGCCGTACAGGAAATACTGTTGAGTGGCATTCGCTGTACTAAAGCTTAAAGTACCGATCTAAAGCAAAAGTCAAGATAGTTCTGTCAAACAGGATGACTACTAGGACGCACTCTTCTGTATTCCGGGAGCGTTAATTTCATCGTATGGGCTAGGTAGGAAAGACGATTTGTCATAGTGATAGTGATAGTGATAAGTGGCATCCGCCGGCTAATCGAAAAGATTCGCCCGGTGCTCAGGGTGTGACCGCACCTGACCGCGCCACGACCAAGCATCTAACTACTACTTAGGGTCGAGTCTTCTGCGCAACCTTTGAACTGACCTAGAAAATGCACGTCCGGTATCAATAAGCCCGAGTACCGAGCGACACGCCGGTTGGACTTCGTCACTGACGAGTCGCTCCGGCTAAGAAGCCGCAATATTGGCCGCTTCAAACTTCTTGCATCACTGCGTTTGGGAAATAGCCCGGGCACCGAGGATGTGCGTTCTCAGCTCGGCGTTGATTGACTTACAAGTTATTTGACATCTATTACTCCGGCTAGGTTTCCGTTAACGTTGCGTTTGGGAAATGGTGGAGCCCGGTGATATAGCACGCGAGCGTTCCTACCCGGCAGCTAAGGAAGCAGCTTGTCGTGCGCTTCAAGTTCCGACCTATAAAACCAAGCATCGCTCAAACCGAACTCAAACCATTCTTACATGACCACAGCTATGTTAATCGTCTTTACACAAGGCCTTCTTCTCTGCGCAATTTCCTGGTCATTTTGGCAAGTTGTCCGACGCCATTTCGCCAAGACAGACCTAGATAATCTCCCCGGACCTGCATCTGAGTCCTTTTTTACGGGTGAGTAAGATGGAATTTTCAATACAACTGGCCGATTGATCCATCAACTATGTAGGCAACTTTCTACAATTAGCCAATTTCGATGGTTGGGGTTTTCATCGGCAGCTCGCCGAACAGTGTATGATGACTTCAACTACCCGATTTTTTTAACTAACTCACTCCAATCTGATCTAAACAGTTGGTAGAGTTGCCAGACTTTATGGGCCATTCGGTGTGAGTAAAATCGCTAGATGATTATTCTACATTACTACTTCACTGATTCGTAGTAAAGTCACAGGCTATATATATTTTTGACCCGACGGCGTTGCACCATATTATTGTAAAGGTAAGAGGGCTACGTAGGTCGACAATGGAGCATTTACTCATCCTAGGATCAGGATCAACACATTTTCGAAGAATCGGTCGTATTTTTGGTGTATGCAGTGTTTATCAATATGGCTATCGATGCATAATGTTGACCGTACTCACCTGGCAGGGGAATGAAACTCTTTCTTGGTCCAGGGCTCTTCGGAACGGATGGTTCGTTGCACAACTGCCTTTCATCATGTTATTTACCTGACTAGAATTAAGGTGAACACCACCGTAAACAACGCAAATTGATGAATCCCGTTTTTTCCACTGCTCATATGCGTAACATGGGTAAGCGTTATTCCTGCTTTCATGGAAATCAACTAACGCATTGAATATTTAAAGTACCTATCTTTAACGATGTGGCGAAGAAGGTTCGCCATTGTCTTTCCGTCGCACGCCGCCATTAACCTGCCAGGTAGCTTGAGCAAGCCATTAAATTGAATATTGCCAACGGTGTTCAAGAGGCAAGTCCCAGTATTTGGCCAGGGGCCGAGGCTGATACGTCGATAGGTTGATATCCTGCACTGGGTGGGCCGAGCTGCTCTCGAAATGATCGGTCAGAGCGGACTCGGTTATTCTTTCGATCCGCTAGTGGAAGGGGCAGAGCCACACGCATACAGCCAAGCAGTTAAAGAATTCGTGTAAGTGAGCTTCCCTAGAACGTTTGGACAAAGGAAGGGCTAATGTAATGCTTTCTATGTAGACCCTTGCAGACCCCCTTGGCATTCCAGATCCGATATTTGCTGCCGACACTGGTCAAGATTGGTTCCCCGCGGTTCCGAAGGTTCGTTGTAGATTACATACCTTGGAAGGCTGTCTCCAAGTTCCGGGATATCATTAATATCATGGACGAAACCACGATACATATTTTCGAGGAGAAGAAAAAGGCTCTTGAAGCAGGTGACGAGGCTTTGTCGGATCAAGTTGGGCAGGCCAAAGATATCATGAGCATCCTCAGCAAGTATTAATCTACTTTTACTTTACGTCCTACTTATTATGACATGTCTTTTCAGTGAAGGCCAACACGCAGGCGGCAGAAGAAGATCGGTTGCCCGACAAGGAGGTCCTGGGACAGGTATTTCGTTTTCGATCATCATCTTTTCAATCCGCTGAAACGAAATATCGTTAGATGTCGTAAGTGCAATGTCCAAAATTCAATCATCTGACGAACAGAACTGCCACTTAGGACACTTATCTTCGCTGCCGCTGATACCACCTCGAGTGCCCTTTCCCGCATCATTCAGCTTCTATCGATCCATCCCGAAGTACAGGAAAGGCTTCGTGAAGAGATAACCACGGCGCTGAGTATACATGGAAGTATTCCTCATGATGAGCTGGTTGCGCTTTCTTTCATGGACGCGGTATGCCGTGAAACCTTACGCGTGTAGGTTCACCTCGTGTTCGTTCCTTCGAGCCCCCCGATTTAGATTTTTGCATTTGCAGCTATCCACCAGTTACCACACTGTCGAGAACGTAAGTATTCAGCTAATCTAAACTGGTCTCGTCTTATGCTACTCCACCCAGAGCCCGAAAGGACGTCGTTCTCCCTCTATCGGAACCAATTACAGGACTTGATGGGCGCAAGATGCACTCTATTTTGGTCCCAAAAAATACCGATATCTATTTTTCAATTATGAACGCCAATCGAGATCCCGCCCTCTGGGGCCCCGACGCATCGGAGTGGAAACCAGAGCGCTGGCTTTCGCCACTGCCCCAAGCTGTCCTTGACTCCCGCACGCCAGGAATTTATTCTCATATGTTTGTACACTCAGTTTGACGTTACTCTACATCCAACTGAATATTCTTTAGGATGACTTTCTTGGGTGGAGGACGCTCGTGCATTGGGTTCAAATTCTCCCAGCTTGAAATAAGTACGTGGTTCATATCATATACAAATTCTGCTTCATTTCTCAATGATTTCATGTTAGAGGTCGTCTTATCGGTACTCATCCCGCAATTTAAGTTTTCTCCTTCTGGGAAAGAAATTGATTGGTTGATGACCGGCGTCGCTACATCGATAGTGAAGAGCTCGCCACAGCGACTTCCTGAATTACCTCTCAAAGTGGAGCTTGTATAATTGGCGACCAGATGATGGACATACTGTGTAAATAGGCTAGCATTTGTAGCCTTCGTTCTTGATGCATCAACTCCTATAATGTTTTGGTAACAATCAGCAAATGAACCGTCTAGCTCGTCTCTCCCAGCCTGAGAACGTACATGTACATGCTCTGATGTCTGCCTTTTGGACCATAATAGGTGATTCAGGACGCAGTGCTTGTTCTGGCTGAAGAGTATGATCGTAGAGTTGTTGCCTTCTGGTGCGTCCGAGACAAGTTTTGGCGGGCATTTTCCTCAACAGGGCTAGTCAGGAGCCTGAGCTTGGCCGGAGCCTAGTAGCCTTGTTGCATTTGTGAACGTCGTGTATAATGTACGCAGAACTGAAGTCATTATTCAACCCTCTTGCGCATGCTCGGCGTGTGAGTATGACCGGCGGAATGACTAGACTGGGTTGAAGAAGGTCGTCATACAACGAACGATCGAACAGCGAGGATTGGTATAAAGGTAGAGGGCGACCAGGAAACTATGTGGTTATGATATCGATATAGAAAGCCGGCGGAGCGGTGTAGAAGAGATGAACGTCTTCGTAGCTCCAGTAATAGCGTCGGCCGTGCTTCTTGCGATTCATTGCCCGACGTTGCGCAGGCTTGCGACCTCAGCCGTGTTTAAACATCTTTACTTTCCAGGCCGGCTGGTGCTGGGGGCGCCGTTGTAGTAGCGGAATATGTGTTCGGCGACGGTCGTGATGTCTACAGCCGATGGGACCTTTGGACATTCGGAGCATATTGGCCGGATGTGCACCACCCCGCGATAATGTTGTAGACGCGGATTCGGTTTCTTGAGAACATAATATATATTAATGAATGTTATTGAACAATCTCGCCACCGGGGATACCATCAAAGTGATATACTAGGCTTTGAGCTGGCACAGAGGATCAGAGTGAGGCTGAGGAGCTGCGGGAAGAGCTGGGCTATCGAGTCAAAGAGGTGGGATCCATGGAGGTGAGGCCTTCATGATCAAGAGAAAGGACTGTAGAGGAGCGTTTTGCAAGGCTCGAAGGAGGTTCACCTATAAGTCGGTGAGTCATGTGGGTGCTTCAAGCTTGACATGTGATAGGCGCAACCAGCTGGCGAATAGAACAACGACGGAAACCTCGATATGGCCGCCGTAAAGCGACTGTAGCATAACGAAAAAGTGGCATCTGTTCCAAATACGCTGAAGAGGCGCGAAGGTGTGGACAGAATAGAACGGACTCGGAGTACCAAAGACTTGTGTCGTGCGAGGTTGTCATGATATGGATATTGTAGAGTGAGCTTGATACACCTTCCATGTCCCACCGCAACACATCTCGTGCCTCGCGAACAATGATGCAGGATCGTTGAAGATTCTGGGTATGAATTCTCGGGAGCGCACATATGCATCGCACCATAGATAGATCGGGCTCCATATTGAAGAACGCGATCGAACCGAGGTTGCGACTGATAGAGCAAATCTTGGCCAAGGACTCGTACACTGGTTTGTAGAAATTTCCATTGTCGAGCCTCGAAGCGGAAGGCGCTCAGATGCACTCCCCCGAACATTCGCAATAGCCCCTGCGGCCAAGAACACCTGCAACGGCAGGCGTCTCGGGCTACAGGGGTTAACGGGCGAGGTCGGGGTTCGGGACGGCAGCGGTCGCCTGTGCCACTCGTTACTGTGGTCGCGTTCCAACCAGATGGTCCCAGGTCTAGGAATGAGGGCGGGGCGAAGGTGGGGAGCTTGGAGGGTGGTGTTTCGTCGTCGTCGTCGTCGATGTTGTTGGCAGTGGGGTGGTGGGACTGCGGATTAGCGTTCGGAGATGCCAGCAAGGAGGCGAAGGCGACGTACGATCACGGCTCTCCCTCAGCTGGGGTCTGCCATGGTTCCCTCACCGGTTCCCAGTCCTCCTCATCCTACTCGTGGTCGTTCCGTCGGGGGAGTTGGCAGGTTGGTGGCCAGATGAAATGACCTCGTTCTATAAATAGAACTCGGATATAGAGTTGAAGGGAGGACAATAGAAGACAAGAGGCTGATATCTACTCTAACATGCAGGATGTATTTAATGGATACCGTCTTACTGCTCGGATAAGGCAAGCTCCTCATTTCCGTAGGTGAGGAACTCACGTACAAACATTATTGATGAAATAGTGCGGCTCTCTCGGGCGTGCCACCATTCTTGTCGAGGGCGGAACGTAACAAAGTTAGAGAATGTATTCCTCGTGTCATAGGTCTATTGCGATATCCTGGAATGGACTAGTATGCTCAGCTGACCACAAGCTGACCATCGACAGTTCCAATGTGATGTACAGATAATACGAGATACAGGCTGACACAGGCCTTCCTAGTCCCACAACAAGACGCAGAGCTGCGGAAGTTGACCGGGATTGGCGATGAGGATTAGCCTTGTTGGTTGAACTTGGCTAGCAAGCAGTGTGTAGGACGAGTGTAAGGATACTACTATCATGACATCGATAAGATAGATGATTTGTCATAAGCACAAAGTCTGGCAAACTGTTACTTCATGCCGTCCAGTTTGACTTGTATACGTTCCAAATACTGTTTCTACCGCTGGTCTACGTGGGTGCTCCGGTTATGTAGCTATACCATTGGCCCCTTCAAACTTCTGGCGTTACGTTGCGACAGAGCCGGAGATGTGAGTGTTCTCAGCTCGGCGTTTGGCTGACTTGTTCGAGTAATGACACACACACGCAGCTTGTCATGCTCCACTAAGTGATAGCTTCTCCAAATGGATATTTTCCAGCGACACACGACAGCCTATAAAGCCAAGCCAAGCCCAAACAGTCTTACATGTCACCTATGTTCGTCGTCTTTATACAGGGCCTTCTTCTCTACGCAATTTCCTGGGTATTTTGGCAAGTTGTCCGACGCCATTTCGCCAAGACAGACCTAGATAATCTCCCCGGACCTGCATCTGAGTCGTTTATCATGGGTAAGATATAATATATTCGATACGACTAGCCAACTGATCCACCAACTACGTAATAGGCAACGTTCTACAGTTGTTCGACTTCGATGCTTGGGGTTTTCACCGGCAGCTCGCCGAACAGTGTACGATATGATTTCAACTACCTCATCTGAACTCATTCCAATCCGATCTGAATAGTCGCCAGAGTTTCCAGGCTTCATGGGCCATTCGGTGTGAGTCAAATCGCTTGCTCCCGACTGTGCTCCACTGATTCGTAGCAAAGTCACATTTTTTGTATGTTTTTGACCCGACGGTATTGCACCATATTATTGTGAAGGTAGGAGGGCTACGTAGGTCTACAACGGAGCTTTTACTCATCCTAGGATCAGGATCAACATATTTTCGAAGAATCGCCTGCATTCTTGGTGTATGCAGTGTTTATCAGTACGGCTGCCGATGCACAGTGTTAACCGTACTCACCTTGCAGGCGCATGCAAGTTCTTCTTGGTCCAGGGCTCTTCGGAACGGATGGTTCGTTGCACAACTGCCTTCTATCATGATATTTACCTGACCACACAATCAAGGTGAACGCCATCGTAAACAACGCAAAATGCTGAATCCCGTTTTCTCCACTGCTCATATGCGCAACATGGGTAAATTATTCCTGCCTTCAGGGAGATAAACTCATGCATTGGATACTCAAAGTACCTATCTTTAATGATGTGGCGAAGAAGGTTCGCCATTGTCTCGCCGTCACACGCAGCTATTGATTTTCAAAATAGCTTCAGCAAGCCATTAAATCTAATATTTCCAACGGCGTTCAAGAGGCAAGCGTGGTATTTGTCCAGGGGCCCGAGGCTAATACATCAGCAGGTCGATATCTTGCACTGGATGGGCCGAGCTGCTCTCGAAATGATTGGCCAGAGCGGACTTGGTTATTCTTTCGATCCGCTAGTGGAAGGGGCAGAGCCACACGCATACAGCAAAGCAGTTAAAGAATTCGTGTAAGTGAGCTCCCCTAGAACATTTGGACAAAGGAAGGGCTGATGTAATGCTTTCTATCTAGACCCTTGCAGACTCCCTTGTCATTCGAGATTCAATATTTGTTGCCGACACTGGTCAGGATTGGTTTCCCGTGGTTCCGAAGGTTCGTTGTAGATCACATACCTTGGAAGGCTGTTCGCAAGCTCCGGGATGTTACTGATATCATGGACGAAACCATGATACATATTTTCGAGGAGAAGAAAAGGGCTCTTGAAGCAGGTGACGAGGCTGTATCGAATCAAGTTGGACAGGCGAAAGATATCATGAGCATCCTTAGCAAGTATTAATCTACTTTACGTCCTACTTATTATGACCTGTCTTATCAGTGAAGGCCAACACGCAGGCGGCAGAAGAAGATCGGTTACCCGACAAGGAGGTCCTGGGACAGGTATTTCGTTTTCGATCATCATCTTTTCAATCCGCTGAAACGAAGTCTCGTTAGATGTCGTAAGTGCAGTGTCCAAAATTCACTCATATGATGAACAGAAGTGACTGCCACTTAGGACACTGATCTTCGCTGCCGCCGATACCACCTCGAGTGCCCTTTCACGCATCATTCACCTGTTATCGATTAATCCCGAAGTACAGGAAAGGCTTCGTGAAGAGATAACCACGGCGCTGAGTAGACATGGAAGTATTCCTTATGATGAGCTGGTTGCGCTTCCTTTCATGGATGCGGTATGCCGTGAAACTTTACGCGTGTAGGTTCATCTCGTGTTCGTTCCTTCGAGCCCTCTGATTCAGATTTTTGCATTTGCAGCTATCCACCAGTTAACACACTGTCGAGAAAGTAGGTATTCAGCGGATCTAAACTGGTCTCATCTTATGCTATTCCACACAGAGCCCGAAAGGACGTCGTTCTCCCTCTGTCGGAACCAATTACAGGACTTGATGGGCGCAAGATGCACTCTATTTTGGTCCCAAGGAATACCGATATCTACTTTTCAATTATGAACGCCAACCGGGATCCCGCCCTCTGGGGCCCGGACGCATCGGAGTGGAAACCCAAGCGCTGGCTTTCGCCACTGCCCCAAGCTGTGCTTGACTCGCGCTCGCCAGGAATTTATTCTCATATGTTTGTACACTCAGTTTGACGTTGCTCTACATGCGATTGAATATTCTCCAGGATGACTTTCGTGGGTGGAGGGCGCTCGTGCATTGGATTCAAGTTCTCCCTGCTTGAAATAAGTACGTGGTTCATATCATATACAAATTCTGCTTCATTTATCAATGATGTCAGAGGTCGCCTTATCGGTACTCATCCCGCAATTCAAGTTTTCTCCATCTGGGAAAGAAATTGATTGGTTGATGACCGGCGTCACTACATCGACAGTGAAGGGCTCGCCACAGCGACTTCCTGAATTACCTCTTAAAGTGGAGCTTGTATAATTAGCGGCCGCATGATGGACGTACGGTGTGAGTAGGTGCTAGCATAATTTGTAGCCTCCGTTCTTGAAGCGTCAACTCCTGTGATGTTTTGGTGATAATCAGCGAGTGAACTATCTAGCTCGTCTCATGATTCCCAGCCTGAGAACATACATGTACCTGCTCTTATGTCTGTCTACCTTTGGACCGTAAGTATGGATGCAGATCCTAGTAATACCTCTGGCATGCCTATGAGCAATAAACGACGACCTTTTTGCAAGCACTGCAGGACCTGAATCACTCAGAACTCTCCATCATACCACACTATATTGATTATTAATGAAGTTGCATCAAACAATAGAGTCTAAACAACGTATTTCCGCAGCGCATTTCAGCGCATATGCTTCGGAGCCACGGTCATTGAACGCTGCCTGCGTCGTTGGCGCATCATTTACAATTCTTGAAAGGAGCGACCATTTCGTCTAAAATATCCCCCTTCGCGGAATTTCCGACGCTAGAGAGATAACAACCTTCAATTTCATAACTTTTCGAGGATGTTTCAAGACCGGGCGGTGATTTCGAATTATCTTGAACAGCGAAGTGGTCGATCGTAGAATCGGGTACAGAGATCTGCTCGCGTGGTTTGATGATGATTTGATGAGGTCCACACGGCAAGCGTGAGTCTGTAGGAAGCGCACACCCAAAGTCACATTGTGTCACACATCCTCTACTAGAACGGCCAGGAACGGCCGCAGCGTCGACCATCCCGCCTTGGGTTCACGGTGACGAATGCGCAAGGCTGCAAGTCAAGGAACGTAAAACAAATTTTGTCATCGGCCCGCTACACCACGACTGATAACCTCCCATGTGACAGCTTTTCGAAGTGGATGCTTCGCAGCGACCCACGACGGCCTATAAAACGGCCTCGAACCAGTAGTCTCTTGGGTTTCACTCGTGCAGATCTTAAATATTGACATCTATGTTTGTCGTCTTTACACAAGGCCTTCTTCTCTGCGCTATTCTCTGGGCCTTGTGGCAGTTCGTCCGGCGCCTTTCAGCCAGAACAGATCTAGATAACCTCCTGGGTCCTGTATCTGGGTCGTTTATCCTGGGTGAGTAGGATAAGTCACTTTCTGACAGGACCGGCCGACTGATTCATGAATTACATAGGCAACTTTTCACAGGTGTTCAACGTCGATGGATGGAAATTTCATCAGCAGCTCGCAGAACGATGTATGATTTAACTTCAAGTATCTGGTTCGCAAATCACTCCCATCTGATTTGAACAGTTGGCAGAATTACTGGAATTTATGGTCCATTCGGTGTGGGTGAGATGGCTGGATGCGGATTTTCCTCCACTGATTGGTAGCAAAGTCAAGGGCAATATATGTTTTTGACCCTACGGCGTTACACCATATCATCGTAAAGGTAGAAGTGCTACGTAGGCCGACGACGGAGCTCTTACTCATCCTCGAATCAGGATCTACACATTTTCGAAGAATCGAGCGGATTCCTTGCGTACGCAGTATTTACAGCTATCAATGCGCGTTGATGCTACTTGCCCCGCAGGAGAAATAAACTCGCATTTGGTCCAGGGCTCCTAGCAACGGAAGGTTTGCTGCATACTCGCCTTGCATGATATTTATCTGACTACAATCAAGGCGATCACCATCGTAAACAACGTAAAATGCTAAATCCCGTTTTCTCCACTGCTCATATGCGTAACATGGGTAAGCATTTTTTCTTCCTTTATGGGGTCAAAGCTCATGCATAAGTCTGCTGGAAGTGCCTATGTTTAACGATGTGGCGAAGAAGGTTTGCCCTTGTTTCATTGTCACACTCCACTGTACAACTTGAGAGGTAGATCGAGCAAGCCATTAAATCCAACATTGCCAACGGCGCTCAAGAGGCAAGTCCT